>BGPR01030468.1:0-18644 GCA_013235015.1 Araneus ventricosus
CATTTCAACTTGTAAATGCCTGTATATATCTGTTTTCAATTTTTTTTTCAATTCGCCTTTTTCTAAGAAAATTTGAACCACATTTCTTTGTTCTAAACTATTTTGCAATAGTTTCTTGCATCTTTAAGATGTTGGCGTCCTTAACGAACTTTAACTTTCAGATCTTTTAAAATTTATTTTGTCTATCAACTCTTCAACTCTCATTTAACTTCGTTCCGTAACAACTCGTTTTCTATCATTTGATTACGCAGGCCAAAAAGTATTTTTTTTGTTTGGTGCCTGAAATTTTTTAAAACTGATTTCAACTATTTTGGGTGGACTGGTTTTAAATATGAAAAGTTCTTCTCTATCTACTTTATTCTTTGAGATTAAGTATAGGTAAATTATGAAATATATAAAACTTTAAAGAACAAGTTGTTCAAGTAATAAAGAACAGATGAATTACATGAAAAGAAAGAAATAATAGAAAGAATATAATCATCCGCTCTTACGCGGGAAATCGTGTAATGATTAAAAGAAGAATAGGATACCATAGCTTTGGTCATGGGGAAGATTAAATATCACGATCATCAATGGGTAATTTTTGCGGACTTAAAAATGGTTTGGTCAGCAAGGGGCTACATGAAATATTCTTGCTTCTTGTACCTATCGGATAGCAGAGCCAAAAAATACACTGGATAAGAAAAGAAGTTCCTACTAGAGATAACAAGGTTGCTCGAAAAAGAAATGAGGACGATAAATCCTTAATTTGACGACACAGAATCATCTTACCTCTCTTGCACATAAAACCAGGGTAATGAATTAGTTCGTGAAAGCTGTTGATCGAAAAAGCCCTTTGTTTTGGATTCATAGGACGAAAAGTGCCTGGAATAAGTATAGAATAACTTAAAGGTGGCATTTTTTATGCTCTAAAAATTAGGAAGCCCATAAACGATTCTCATTTCGTGGATTCGATGAATGAGACAGAAAGAAAACCCGGGAACGTATTTGTCCTTTCTGTCAAGAACTCTCTGGTCAACATAAAAGGCCGCGAACTATGTCTATTTTGTTAACAGTATACTTAAAAGCTTCAGAGACTTTGGTTGTAATACAAAGCTTCATTACTTTAACATCTATTTAGACCGTTTCCCTGAAAACATTGGCGATACTAGTAAAGAACATGGTGAGCGATTTCACCAGGATATAAAGAAAATGGCGGACCGATATCATGGCAGGTGGGATACTCATATGATGGCATATAACTTTAGAAATCTCCAAAGAGATAGTATAAAAGAGTTAATTCCAGAATGCCAAGGAAGGAAGCTTTCGAAGTAGAACAAAATGACTTTCCCTATTGTTTTCATTTGATTCTTCTCATTTCTGATTTTTAATTAAGCTTTTAAAAATATACAGGAGAGTTGCTGCTTTTTTTCAATTGATATTAATACTTTAAAACTTTTGAAAAGAAAAAGGTTTGTTTTTCAAATTTAAAGCCTATAACCTTAGCCTAAATTAATATGTTTCCGTAAATAACGCTACTGTCATATATTAAAACAAGAGGTGGTGGGCAAAAACTAACATCACATTTGTATTCAGCACATGAAAAACATTTAAATCAGTTAAAAAAATCCTCGACAGCAAAATGTGTATTGGCTTGCGTTATAGTTTTCATTCCTGCTAAATAAATTTTGACCACAGTTTCTGCTCAGTATATATTTTATTTCAGAATCTTGCGACAGAAAATTCAATACTATCTAGTCTAGAATATTTTGTAATAAAAAAAGCCTTATAAACATGATCTGTAATAACAGATTCAATTGTTATTTATTTTAACTTTGAAGCATGTATTATTTTTATCATTAAAAAAATTTCAGATTAAATTTTTTTTAGTAAAATCTTGTGACATGACTTCCTGTTTCATGTTTCATGTCCCCCTGGCCCAAGATTATACCAGGTCCATGACACCATGTCGCTCTAACAACTCCACAAGTCCTTTGCCCTCCCCACTCCACAGCTGCCTCGTAGCGGCGCCAATGCAGTCAATGATATGGGCAGGAGAAGCAGGACAGGAAGAAGGGCAAGAAGAAAAAGTCTTTTCCTTATCGATGAATTTTAAGCTTTTAATGTGTCCACTACGCAACCTGGCCAATGCAGTCTGAGCGGATCTTGTGCCTACGGACTGTAGAGACAGACCAGGAAGGTTCCCGGCATACCATCATGTGTGGGAGGATTTCTCCAAGCAGAATTTGCTATAGCCTTGTGAATAGAATATATTTCGGACGTGAAGAGTTCGCTAGAGGATGCAGAAGGAAGAGCATTTCCCTCTTTCGCAAGCACGTCTTCCTCCTCATTGCCAAATACTCCAACATGGGATGGAATCCATTGGAAGCAAACTCTACTTTTCTGCGAAAGTGTAGCAATTTTGGAAACAACCTCTTGACCGGTTTTTTCTCGAATTTCCGGCCAATTTTTTAAGTATTGAATTGAACTCTTGCTGTCCGTCAAAACATAGATGTCGCTATTTTCAAAATGTAGGGCAAAATTTAAGGCTTCTCGGATGGCAAGAAGTCCCGATCGGAAAACCGAACAGTTATCTGGGTTGCGAAATCTGCAGCGAAAAACCAAACCGTCCTCGGCCTTAGCATAAACGCTGCTGCCAGTCCTACTTGAGTCCGATTTACTCCCATCAGTATAGAGTACCAGGGCCTGAGAAGGGACGTTGTTGATTAGTTCCAGAGTTAGTGACTTCCTTATTTTATTATAAATTTAAACTGTTTTTCGGGCTGATTTATTTATTAATTGATCATCAATAAATCGTATCGAATTAAAAATACAAATTCACAAAATCTCTTGAAATTTCCAGTAAAATTTACGCATAGGTGAATAAATGACTCCAGAAGTAAGTTATTAAATATTAATTTTAAAACATGTATATTTAAAGAAAATTATAAAAAAAATGATATTTCTTTTCTTTGCACCAATTCAATTATTTTTCATTAAATTAATGCTCAAGAGGAAAAAATTCTATCGATTATAAATTAATGTATTTCATCAATTTCATTTCCTTTACAAAAAAAGCGTGTTTTTACATTTCTCCAACTTAATCCACTAAAATCCAGAGCACAAGCGCAAGGATAATCTCATAATCAAGCAGGTAATATACAGTGGCTCCCAAAAGTGTTCGTACACTTACAATTTTCAATGAAATAGGACTCTATCCATTAATTAAAATTAATATTTCCGAATAGGTATTTAATAATAAGATCTATAATCGATTCTTAACAAAACTACATGTAATATTTTAAGAACATAGTAAAACTTTATTTTTAAGAAATCAATGATCAAAAAGTAACAAAAACTTTATCTCACAAAAGTCTTCGTACATTGAAATATTTTTGGATAAATTCATAATTTAAATTATCGCCTGTCACTTTATTTTAATTTTTGCATTGTGGTGGCATTTAAAAATTCGTTTGGCTTTAATTTTTGCTTGCTTACACCGTAATATTCCACTTATTATTTATAAATGGCTCGTAGTCGTAGAGAAACAACAATTAGCATTCGAAAATTTATTAATTTTCATCATAGTAGTGGTAAATCAGTTCGGAATATCGCTAAATTAGTGAATTTATCCCATTCTACAGTGCAGTATGTGATAAAACGTTTTAAAGAAGAAAATCGGATCGAAAACAAGGTAAGAAAAGGTCGACCGGCAAAGTTACCAAAACGTGATCAGAGATTTATAATTATAAAATTTGTGAAAATCCACGTTGGAGTACTTTAAAAGTTTTTTCAGAATTTAATGAAAAATTTTCTACTTCAATTTCACCTGAAACTGTTCAACGAGTTCTCAGAGCAGTTGGATTAAATGGACATTCTGCCGTAGAAACTTTTTGTTTTAGTGCGAAAAACAGAAAGCTTAGGCTTTCCTTCGCAAAATCAATGTTAAATAAACCCGAAACGTATTGGAATAATGTCTTATTTGCAGATGAAAGCAAATTTAACGTGTTTGGTTCCGATGGACGTATACTGGTATGGAGAAGAAAAAATGAGGAACTTAATCCCAAGAACTTAGTTGGAACAGTTAAGTATGGTGGTGGAAAGTCCTTGTGTGGGGGTGCATGTCAGCCTCAGAAGTAGGTAATTTGGTATTTATTCATGGCATAATGAATCATGCTCTTTATTTAAATATTTTAAGAGACAATTTAAAATTATCAGCCCAAATTTTGGGTATTGGAAACAACCTTGTTTTTTTTATCAAGATAACGATCCTAAGCACACGGCTCTCAATATTCGCCTCTGGTGTCTCTATAATTGTCCAAAAATTTAAAAACACCACCTCAATCGCTAGATTTAAACCCAATAGAACATATTTGGAGAGAACTGGAGGTTAGAGTACGAAAACACGACATTAAAACGAAAAGCGAACTAAAAACATTAATGATGGAAGAATGGATGAACATTGATGCAGAAATTACAAAAACACTAGTGAAATCTATTCCCAAACGTTTAAAAGCTGTTGTGGATGCTAAAGGATATCCTACTAAATGCTAATTTAATGAAAAATTAGAATATTTGAAAATATGTAGAGATCTTTCAAAGTGTACTAATAAAGTTTTTGTTACTTTTTGATTATTGGTTTCTTAAAAATAAAGTTTTACTATGTTTTTAAAATATTTCATGTAGTTTTGTTAAGAATAGATTATAGATCTTATTACTAAATACATATTCTGAAATATTAATTTTAATTAATGAATAGAGCTCTATTTCATTGAAAATCGTAAGTGTACGAACACTTTTGGGAGCCACTGTATGTACTTAGTTACCTTAACTCTTATATTAGCCGTTAATTGACAACCTCAGAAAACAAACAACATTTATAAACAACTTAAGTGTCTTTGTCCTTTGGCTTCATTCAAGACAATGTAGTACTAACAAGTATTCCCGGAAAATGATACTGCAAGCAATATACTTCCTAAGCCCTATGATATCCTTGCACAGTAGGTGGGGCATTTATTGGATACCGGTTGTCCGACTTAGTGTACTCTCCTGTGTTATGGAAATCTCACAGCAAGCGTGGGTGTCTAAACTTACTTGTATTTTCTCAAAAGTTTGAATAAGCAAAAATAATTATATTTGATTTTTGTTTGAATCTTTCGCTAAGCAAAAATAATTATAATTGATTTTTGTTTGAATCTTTCGATGAGGCCAATCTTTCGATAAGCAAAAATAATTATATTTGACTTTTGTTTGAATCTTTCGATGAGGCCAATCTTTCTATAAGCAAAAATAATTATATTTGGTTTTTGTTTGAATCTTTCGATGAGGCCAAGCGAGAATTTATATTGTTTCTTTTAAAAGCTGAAAAAAGGAATTCAATCTAAACAGAATATTGAATGTATATTAAGATGTTCAAATATTGAACATATTGAATATATATAAAGATGTTATTTAATTTAAAAGATATTTTTTTTTCTCTTCAGACGTAGTTTTAGCTATTTTAAAAGTCTTGAAAATAACTGTTCCAGGTTCATCATCTTAAAATCTTTTTTTTTTATTTTCCAATAAATAATATACTAATTAATATATAATTAGTCTTACTTCATATCTAAAAGTTTTCTTATTGAATTAAATGCTACTGAAACATCTTGCAGTTCACTGCCATATTTTCTGACGTTTTTAACACGTATTTCATTGCCATAACATATTTTACTTGTTAGATATCAGTGAAACAGTTTATGTTTCAAATATGGAATTTCTTTAATTTTGAAACAAATAAATAAAATAACAGTTTGATTAGCACTCACTAGGTACTCTACATAAAAAAATACTCTCTTTCACATTTTCAGTATAGATTGTATCGTTATTAAAAGACATTCTAAAATCCTTAAAAGAACATTCTTTTCTTAACTGGATGCAACGGAAATATTTTCAGTATAATTCTATTATTAGAAATATATTTTTAATAACAATTATATGTATATAGTAACGCGTTATTTTTTCTCAGAATATTATATTCCTGTTTGGAACGTCAAGAAAATTTCACCGAAAGTATTGCCTCATTTCAACACTATGTAAACTAAACAGCTCTGAAATTCTTTCAGAAAGCAAAATTATAGTCTATATTATATGCAAGTTCATGACCTTTTATGTTCTGAATTTAAAATTGTACTTTTTTTCTTCTAGACTTTAAATTAAGCTCATTTAATTATTTCGAGACGTATAGAAAAAAATGTTCATGTGGCTCTTTTATTTTATGATCGTTTTCAAATGGAATAAATTTATCAATCGTCTTATTGAATACATTTTGGAATATTTTACTAAAGGGCACGGATAGAATCTGTTAAATTCTTATTTCAAAGCAAAGAAATTTCAAAATCATATTACTTTCAAAATCCTCTATAAGATTTTATTTCAAAATTAATTTACATATCCGGCTTTGTTCGGGAAAAATACTTTCCCGTCTAATATTTATAATTTAAAGAAATATTTTTATATAAAATAATATAGAACACAAAATCCTTTTATCGTCTGTAACATTTTTTTTGTGTGTTTCAAATGAGAACATCTTTTGAACCAAAAGATTTTTAAAAACCGCTGAAATCTAATTTTCTCCATAAGCTATTAGTAGTGTTTAGCTTTCGATGCTCGTTAGAAGAAAATAGAAGAGTTTGAACTGCACATGAGCAGTGGGCACATGCATGTCTAATGAATGAAAAAAATTGTCAATTGTCATGAAATCTTCACTATAGTCTTTCTTGTGCTGCACAGTATTTCTGAGCAAAATTTTAAGAATATTTATTTTGTAATTTTACTTTCTATAGCGCTCAAAAAATTGGCGTTTTAGTTTTATTTATATAGATAATTACACATGTATAAAATATCCAGACGAGTATACAATTTATTGCATTTATCTATATAATTATTCATTTCAGATGTAATTCTCTTTAAGAGGGTTCAGAAGCAGGAAAACTACGTTCTGGAAATTTCTCTTAGAAAATATAAATATTGTTCTAATCACCTTCCTCATATTTTCAGTTTTCTCCCTTTTCCTTATAGCAATAATATTTTACTCGTTTTCGATATGCTTAAACTATCAAAGAAAATGGAAAATGTCAAAAATTAGGATGTGAACTATTTTGTAATAGATTTATTCAGAAAAATACTCTGTAATACTTCGTAATTTTCTATTGGATGAAAAATAATATTTCTCAATGAATAACAAAATATTGTGATGATTAAAGAGAAAGAATAGTTCGATTCGAAATTATTGTACAGTCAGCGTAAAATTTTTTATATGCTCTTGTTACAAATGCACAGAATAAGCATTTCTTACGTAATTTGAACATGCATTTCGAAATTAGCTGCATATTTTAACGGTTCCTATACTTAATATCATGGCTGGTGAAATAATTGTAATTGAATATTATACTTTAAAAATGACTCTTTTTTATTTAAAGAACAACACATTTATGAGCGAAGCATGTTTTCAAGTCAATTATTAGATCTTTATACATTTATATGTTATTTTAAAATAATGTAATAAATATTTTATTTTCAAAAACTTAATATATTCATACAAAAAATGTTTTAGTATGCAGAGAAATTGGTAATAGTGTATCAAAGTGTATAGGAATCTATAAATTGGCTATATGTTATTCTTAGTTAAAGTAACTTCATTAAATATTCTGTAAAAAATTAGTCAGACCAAGGGTCACTTATTCGAGATCGTATGAACTTAGCAATCATTGTGAGGGGAGATGGCAGGTATAGGCACTCGCAGGGCTGGATCAGGATGAAACAATCAATGAATTGAGGCGTGACATACGAGATAAGCATAAGGCCTGCGAGCAACCGAAAACTGGTAGAATGAGTCATCACATGACGAGAGAAACGAAGAAATTATATCCAATGTAAGCTGCAATAGTCCATCGCAATTAGACCGAAAAATGTCAAATAGGGGAAAAAATTTATATAGTTTTGAAACTTTGGTCAAATACTTCTTTGACCTCAAGGATATCAGAACCGAAAAGTTTCCACCTCTCCGGGGGAGCTTCCGCCCCTAGGGGGGGGGGAAACTGAAGTGAAGTGGAATGTTAGGTCAGCTTTTCCTAGATTTCTTCAACCCTACACATTCAATGTTAGAAATGGTATAGATGAAAGTCGTAGAGCATAAAATTCTACATCAAATGAGTTTCAACAATATATATTTGTTGCAGTAGTACGATTGCAAACTCTCATCAAAGTTGCAATGGTTTTTCAATTTTCAAAAAAAAATCATTATTTTTACAAAAGACGACGCATACAATCAAATATTCTATCTAAATAAAGTTTGTATGTATAAGTATTCACTTTTGTAAGCACATACATATGTCAGAGCACCAATACCAGAGCGCTAGTGTGGTGTAGAAGTTAGGAGGGAGAGTACAAATAGTCCATTGCAATGAGACCGAAAAGCGACAATTAGGAAAAAATTTTATAAAGTTTTGAAAATTTGGTCAAATAATCTTCTGACATCAAGGAAACGGAAACCGTAAAGTTTCTATCCCTTAGAGGGGAACTTCCCCCCAACCCCCCTCGAACTTGCAATACCATCAAAGTACAAAATGATCGAACCCAGCTTATAAAACAATAATTAAAATTGCTTATTTTTTAACTGCAATAAATTATTTTCATAAATATTCTAATTATATGTAGCCTCTTGCTGGCCATGTTTTATAATATCTTTGATACAGTTCCAGAGCTACCAGTTGGTAACACTTCTTCTTCACACTACGGACAGCCCCGCTTTTGAGATCGAGTGATCTCTTTTCGCAGTTTAGGTGGCTGCCCGTAGAAAAAAGCGATCAACCTACCCCGCCCCACGGGGCACACAGGGCCCCGCACCAGAAAGCCGTCCCCGAACGACTTTATTTAGAAAGCATTATCAAAGTAACTATTAGGTATTACAATAAAAGATTATTTTTTAAACAGATGGGGTACAAAGCTGTGTCTAGATGCGGGTCTCCGACAGAATTGAGACCCGTTCTTGATTATATGTATTCATGATGCATGTTATCGGCATTAAAAGAGCACTGATAGAGAAAGATTTCTAAATGCTAGTTGTGACATTAACATTTTTTACAATTACTGGAATTTGCATTATTATTTCAATGTTATTGCAATTGGGTGAAAATTGGTTGGTACCATTTTGATAAGATCATTAAACACCAATTGTTGAGATTATACTCTATGTATAGGAAAGAGGTCAATGCCCCTTACCAAGGGGAGGCTAATAGGAGATAACAGACCAATTGGGGATAACAGGCCTATCCCATTTCCTCGATAACTAAGGTATTATTATTGTTAATAATTGTTTGATGATTACAGCAATGGTGATATCATTCAGACCGAACATTTGTAGAGGTTATACTGGATGTGTCTCAAAGAACATATATCTTATGGGAGACCAAGTGCATTTGAAAAACAAGTTGAGATATGTATTACAAAATATGATGCCAATCGATGAAATATAAGGTAGTATTTACATATATAGAATAGTTTCTGTTAACAATTGCACACAATAATTTTCTTTTACAGACCTGCATTCGCTGATGCTTGTTGTCGGCATTAACTGAACATTGATGGAAAAGATTTTGAATACTAATTATGACAATTACACTTTAACAAATGTTAAAGTTGCATTATTATTTCAAATAATTACTATTTTGATTAAAACAGTTATTCCGGTACTCCGTTACATCGATGATTATTGAGATTATGCTCTAATGCCCCTTCCAAAGAGAGGCTAAATGGAGATAATAAACCTGTTGGGAATTGCATACCTTTTCCCGTTCCTCGAATAATAAGGTTAATTATGGCTAAAAATTATTCACAGCAATGTTAATAGCATTCAGATAGAATAGTTTCATATGTTATACTGGGAGTGCCTCACAAAACATTCATTTTGAGTAACCAAGTGCATTTGAAAAAACTGAAATGTTACTTACAAATACGAGACCAATCGATGAAATATGAGGTAATATTTGCATATAATAAAGAAGTTTCTGTTATCAACTGCCTGAAATAATTTTCATTACAAACCTGCGTTCGTTGTATACTTGGTTAGTTGTACTGAAAGATAGAAACTGTTAAATGCAACACTATTAAGTATTTTACTGATGGGGTAATTGACAAGATGAAGTAATGTAATTGTCGTGATTAAGTAAAAAGTTAATGGGCCATTTACAATACATACATAATATGATAATTCTCGAATCATTTGGAGGTTAAGAGAAAGAAGACAGGAAATATCCGTTTGTAAAACTAGTGATACATTTGGATGACCTATAAAATATTTATATATAAAAAAGAAAAAAAATGAATGTTATGCTTCTCTCTCTCAAATATCTATTTACAGAGATGATGAGGGTCCATTAATTAAGATGTCGTTGTCTATAATAAAGTCCAGTAGTTGTTTCAATCTAGTCCTTGAGCCTGTGTTTTTAAGGATACCCAATTTCCATTGTAAGATGTTGGAATCACTTGGCTTTTTGAAATGCCAGCTCTCAGTTAGAATACATGAAGTGGCAAAGTGTAGTGGTGTCGCAATCTCTCCGCAGCTGCAAAGGTCGGAGTTTCGGAGGTTGAATCTTTTTAAGTATGATGTAAAAGGTCCGTGTTCTGAAAAGAACATAATTTCATAACGGGACCAGTTATGTAGTTTGAAAGAAGGGATAGGTATGATTTCGTGAACTAGTCTGCCAACTGTTCCTTTGTCCCATTCCTTTTTCCATTCTTGTAGAATCTCCTTGTTTAAGATATATTTTAGATGACTTATTGGTTTTAGAATTTCCAAATTTGACCCCTCTGTTATGGCTCTTTTTGCCAGGACGTCGGCTGACTCATTTCCCAGGTGGCCAGTGTGTGCCTTGATCCAGCCAATATTGATGTTGTTTTGTTCTTGGAGTTGGAGTTGAATTTTTCTTACTATTGGATGTGGAGATGTGGGATTTTGTATGGCCTGAAGGCTAGAAAGGCTCTCCGACCAAATATTTACTCTGTTTGAAGCATTCTCATGATGTTTAATGGCTTGTAAGATGGCTTGGAGTTCCGCTTGGAACACATTGTTTTCCTTGGAAAGCTTGCCCATCCATGTTGACGAAATTCTGTTCTCTTCATCGAAGCAACAAACTGCAGACCCTGTGCCATCGTCGTTTTTCGAGCCGTCGGTGTATGTTGAATTTGCTGTTGGGTACTCTTTAAGAGGTTGGGTGGTTATTTGTTTGTCAATCAGAAATTTTGCTGGGTGCATTTGATGTCCTCTTTGGATAACCTCATATTTTGTTGGGTCTAATGGAGTGTTTAAGACCTGTGTTGGTAATCTTAGTCTGGAATTTTTTTTGAATTTTGCCTCTTTGTTCGCTGTTAAATGGAGAGGAGGGATTCCTGTTATTACTTGGAGGCTATTAGTGGCTGTTGTATGGTAGGCTTTTGTTATTAGTAAAAGGAATTTCCTTTGGATGGTATTTAGTTTCGTCTTCATGCTTTCTGTGATTTTTTGCGCCCATGCGACTGCGCCATGGCACAGCATTCTCTCAATTACTGTTTTATAGATTAATTTTCGGTTGGCTGTTGTGAGACCCCAATTCTTTCCGGCTATTCTTTGAAAATGTTGATATTGTTGTAGTGTTTTTGTGCCTTTTTCTTGATACGAAGGATCCATTTAAGCTTGTCGTCTATGATAATTCCGAGATATCTGAGAGTTGATACTTTTTGTATTCTAGTATTGTTCCATTTGATTCTTGCTGGATTTATAAGATTGCCTAGATACATATATTTTGTTTTTTCCAATGAAATTTGTAGTTTATTTAGTTCTGCCCAGATTGAGAAGGTTGTTATTGCTCTGTTAGCTAGTTGTTGAACTCCATCTTTGGTTTTGTGCGAGATAACAAAGGCAAAATCGTCCGCGAAGGCCTGCAGGTGTACATTTTGTGGCTAGTCTGTTTTCAGGATATTATCTGCAACCAGGTTCCAAAAAGCTGGACCGTTGCAGGAACCCTGTGCGCATCCTTTTGTTTGTTGCCAAATTGCTGGGCCTTCTTGCGTTTGTATGATGATCTTCCGGTTGCTGAGGATATCTTATATCAAGAGGCATTACGGCGATGAAGTAACAGTTTTTATTGACGGATATACCGAAAGCAGTGTTAACACAAAGGTTATTGAACGCCAAAGGCGAAGGATGAAGCGTACCTCAAGAGAACTAATTTTTAATGAAAGCACAGTTCTCCTTGACCCTCAGAGACAATTTCTAATCAATCTTGCAAATAAGGAGCGTTTGAACTCGCAAACTTTCTAGCCACTTGGAGAATGCATGCATATGCACGTTTGTAGATGATTCTGATGTACATATTGTGAAGACCACTATAGAGACATATGAGAAGATTAAAAAACAAATTGTTGTAATTGGCCAAGATGTTGATATTCTTGTTCTACTTACTGCTCTTACTCCAGACTATATAGATATTCTCATGTTCACGAAGAAAGAGGAAAGTAACCTGAATAAGACGAGGAATTGCACTGCTTGTAGTTATCCGTTTTTATAGAACCCTGAAATTGTGTCACAACCACTAATCGCATGAACGAAGAGAATCGATTTTTTTGCATTCGATCACAAGATTAGAATTCTGGAGATATTTAGAGCTATAGAACCTATCTTTGACTTTATCCTTACCCTCTTTCAACATGAGAATATCTATATAGACGGGAGTAAGAGCAATAAGTAAAACAAGAATATCAACATCTTAGCCAATTACAACAATTTGTTTCTTAATCTTTTCATATGTCTCTATAGTGGTCTTCACAATATGTACATCAGCATCATTCGTTGCTATAAACGTGCATATGCATACGTTCTCCAAGTGGTTAGAAAGCGAATTGAAACGCTCCTTATTTGCAAGATTGCTTAGAAATTGTATCTGAGGGTCAAGGAGAACTGTGCTTTCATTAAAAATTAGTTCTCTTGAGGTACGCTTCATCCTTCGCCTTTGGCGTTCAATAACCTTTGTGTTAACACTGCTTTCGGTATATCCGTCAAAAACAACTGTTACTTCATCGCCGTAATGCCTCTTGATATAAGACATATATATGATGTAAACATTACCGAAAGTCGCTTGCTTTGGCCATACTACACGATGAATAAGAGAGCCTCTATCAAGAACGAAGTAAAAGTTGTCAGTGTTACCAACTGGTCGCTCTGGAACTGTATCAAAGTTATTATAAAACATAGCCAGCAAGAAGCTACATATAATTAGAATATTTATGAAAATTATTTATTTCAGTTAAAAAAATAAGCAATTTTAATTATTGTTTTTTAAGCTGGGTTCGATCATTTTGTGCTTTGATGGTATTGCAAGTTCTAGGGGGGTTGGGGGGGAAGTCCTCCCCTCAGGGATGGAAACTTTACTATTTCCGTTTCCTTGATGTCAGAAGAGTATTTGACCAAATTTTCAAAACTTTATAAAATTTTCTCCTAATTGTCGTTTTTCGGTCTCATTGCAATGGACTATTTGTACTCTCCCTCCTAACTTCCACACCACACTAGCGCTCTGGTATTGGTGCTGTGACATATGTATGTGCTTACAAAAGTGAATACTTATACATACAAACTTTATTTAGATAGAATATTTGATTGTATGCGTCGTCTTTTGTAAGAATAATGATTTTTTTTGAAAATTGAAAAATCATTGCAACTTTGATAAGAGTTTGTAAACGTACTACTGCAACAAAATATATAGTGTTGAAACTCATTTGATGTAGAATTTTATGCTCTACGACTTTCATCTATACCATTTCTAACATTGAATGTGTAGGGTTGAAGAAATCTAGGAAAAACTGACCTAACACTTCACTTCACTTAGGGGTGGTTTTCCCGCTTAGGGGTGGAAGCTCCCCCCGGAGAGGTGGAAACTTTTCTGTTCTGATAGCCTTGAGATCAAAGAAGTATTTGACCAAAGTTTCAAAACTATATAAATTTTTTCCCCTATTTTACCTAATTGCAACGGGCTACAAGTGAACCGTTAAGAAATCGCAGTGTCTATAGCGTGGTACCTGAACCGATGTTGAGTCTGAATTTAAAATTTTTCATTTAAAGTTTAATTTCTTATGCCCTCATCAAAAGACTGTAAATTTTATCACTCCTGGAAAAGCGTATTTAGGAAGGTAAGAGTAAAATGTTTTTATTTATTCTTCCTTTAAATAATTAGAACATGTTTTAACTATGCATGTTGATAAACCTATCTCATTGATTCAAATAGCTATTACAGATACTTGATGATACTAATTTCGATACTTACACTGGCTTTATCTGATTATTTAAAATTGCTACGCAGTTATTACGTTAATACAATGTTTTTATTTGTTAGCTAAGTTGAATCGTAAATGTATGAAAGTTTAATCGAAAGTCTGCAAGTGCATTGTTTATTAATAAATGTTTAAGTCTCTAAAGGATCTTCTGTAATATTCGTCTTATTCGTGTAATTCTATCTTATCTCGTAGGTCATGGTTGAGGCCGGCAAATGATGAAATACAGAGAAGAATTTTTGAGAGGCGATAATATTGAATGCATAGGTGGAAGAAACTTTGCTGATTTGATTTCCAAATAATTTAAAGAGATAAGTATATTAAATGCTAGTTCTTATTAAGTGTAAAACTTCTGGTAATGGGTTTTTCTCAAACATAGCCCACGAATATAATACTATAATATAAATCAATAACTATTATAATATAAGAAATAATCATTTAAATAAGTTTAAAATAACTGATTTTTGTAGAAAAATTAACATGCTTTACAAGAAAAGTGAAATTAATTCCGATTAAACGAGAAATCTCCTCCGCCAGTTTTTCAACAATTCTGCTTAAATATCGCTGAAATAAGTTTAACACTCATATAAGTTTTCAATTCAAAGCAATTCAGAAAATTTCATTCATTGAAATGAAGAATTTCTAGGAAGTATGAATAACAAAATATGCATTATATTAACAAGAAATTTCTAGAGTTATATTTTTCCATAAGTAAAAAATGAAAGAAAAAAACGTGCTCTCCCTTTCAGCCATTCTGAGAAAAGTTGAACGTCTTCAATTATAAATGCTTTTCACTTTTCAGAAACATTATAGGGAGAATGAGAACAGAATAATTTAATGCAAATGATTTCGGAGAAGGGCAGATTTTAATGAGAATTTTTTTTAAAAAAATTAGGACTTTTATTAAGATATTTCTTTTATTTAATGAGTTTACTTATTTCGGAGAACAAATTTAATCATTTAAAATAATTCTGTGTAGGAGTAAGTTCGTTAATATATAAATATATAGGCGCACTTCAATATGAATGTTATATTATATATGGATTAGATATGGATTTCGCGATAGAATACAGTAACCTAATTTATTGCCGAATTAATATTTAGCCTGGCAATCGTCGAAACTGCATGCTTCATACTAGACACACTGATCTTCCAGAGGACATGCTATTTCTTTAATCTAAAGTGTCTTAATTTTTAATTTTTATAATTAAATACCTATGTTCATTTTAGTACACATTATTTTATTTACACTAGCTTCCAAAGGCATCCCCTAAATTTCTAGCAAATCGTTCCCGTCGCACCGATTGTACTTTTTAAAGATAATTTGGAAACTAGAACAGTAAGTACTGGCATTATTCGCGGCAGTTTTAAATCAACATTCGAACTGATATGAAATGTGGCAGAGGGAGGAAAACAATTGCATCGACGTCAGTGGAGGATGTGGCTACAGCATTGCAGAAAGCTTCAAGCAGTGCTTTGGGAACGTACAGTGCACGGGAAATTTCCCGAAGTTTAGACAAGTCTGTAAGCACGGTTCTCAAAATTTTACGAAACATCCTGCAATGCTATTCATTCAAAAGTACACATGTTCAGTAGTTAGTACCTGCTGACGTGCCAAAACGAGAACTTTCGCCCTGCAATTTCTTGCTCGAATGCAAGTGGACAATGCATGGCCATGGAACATTTTGTGTACAGACGAAGCCCATTTCCATCTCCACGGTTTTGTCAATATTCAAAATTGTAGAATATGGGCGAGAAAGAATCTGTTCCAAATGCAACCACTGCCTCTTCATTCTCAAAAGTTCACTGTGTGGTGTGGGTTTACGGCAGCTTTAATCGTTGGTTCTTACTTTTTCGAGGAGATTGGTCCTTCGGGTCCTGTAACCTGTACAGTCAAAGGGACACGTTATGAATATCTTTTACAAAACCAACCCATCCCAGCACTACAACAGCGCGGATGAGTGGATAGCACAATTTTTATGCAAGATGGCGCTCTTCTGCACGTTGCAACATCAGTGAAGCAGCTGTTAAATCTGCATTGTGGAAATTATAGAATTATCAGTGGCCATTTCCCAACAACCTGACCGCCACGATCACCTGACCTGAACGCTTGCGACTTCTGTCTGTAGGGTTACCTAAAAGATGTATGTACGGGGGTTCTATTGCGAACTTAGCTGAGTTGAAAAACCGCATTACGCAGCACATTCACAATATAACCTCTGAAACACTCGGATCTGTTGTGGAATATGCTGTTTTGCGCTTCCAGCTCATAGGAGAAAACGGTGGACAGCATATTGAACATTTCTTAAGCAAGTTGAAGCCGACTTCATTTCCTTGATGGTTTCATCAGTTGCTTTCCTTTTCTATGGTTTTTGGGATAGGGGCAATTAAAAACTGATTTCATTTTTGCTTTTTCTACGGTTTTGGCCTAGGAACAATTAAAACCCGATTTTTTCCTATCCGCTGTGGCACCACCTTGTCGTTGAGGATGAGCTTTGCACAAAGAGTGCCACATCAACATGTCACGTCTTTTAATTAGCATCTTAAAATTAGCATATCTTTAAAAAGCAATCGTCTTTTAGCATCTTATCACGAGTACAACACCATCTATCGGTCAACTTTTGAACTATTTTTTTCTTTCGCAAAACAAATTCCCATTGCTTCGCGTATACTCAAATGAAATATCAGGTCATTCTGACCAGTGGCTCTTTTTTTACAGACTTTTGAAAGTGCAACTTTAATTATAATCACCCTGTATTATTTACTCAACAGGAAACGACATAAATAAATTCCTGAAAAGTCATCTAACGTGTTTTACATAAGCAGACAAGTTCAGTCAAGGTCAGAGAAGAGAGAGAGAGAGAGCTAGATCACCTGATACGATATCTCTAGTGAGATTTTAGGGTGCAGTATCGAATCTTTTCGCCTGTTGTGAGGTGTTTGAGAACACTACATACTATATACAGAAATATCAATAACTCTTGACACTATAATGACGGTAAAAAATAAATAATAACCATTCTCAGATATTTAAGTGACACTGAAATAGCACATCTCATGGAAGCACCTCATTGCGAAGTGGAAGATTTTTCTGAAGCTGAAAATCATACAAGTGAGGAAATTGGAACTTCTAATTATAATGACAATATTCTTACTCAAACTGTTCGTAATACGCAGCATATTCAGTCAAAACATCAAAATATAAACTGGACATAGGATCACGTCCTGACCCCCTGAATTCTGCCAATTTTATGAAAACAGCTCTAATCGTAACTGGGCATTCAACATTAAAAACAAAGGTCGTAAAAAGCACATTTGAAACTGTATTCAGGTCTACAATACAGAATTATATCATCATAAATGACAATTATTGAAGGCGAAAAGGTATATGGAAAAGAATGGACCATCATTCTCATGCGCACACTGCCTCATGATATATAAATTAGTAACCGACTTGACAAAAAGCCGGAAATTATAATAGAGTGCAGTTCCAGTAAAGGATCTGTCGATATAATTGCTAACTTCTGAATACATATATTTGTAAAAGGAAAAAAATCTCTGGCCTATGGTTATAATTTATAATAAGCTTGATAGTTCTGTTTATAATGTAATTATTCTCTGGATATCAATAAATAGCAATGGAATAAAAACAAATTAATAAAAAGGTTTTTTGAAAGACAAATTATTATTTGCTTCATATATTCCAGGAAAACAGCATCTCTAAACAAATAAAGAGTCACTTAAAATAATCAAAAGAATACAGGATGAATGGCAAAATGATTTATCATTAACATGCATTGTTAATTTACAGATGAGTAATGAACTTTCCTGATGCATGTTCCGTCAATCAATCAATGATAATAAAAATCTAATAACTAAAGGCTTCTTGGAGCTAAATTATTCGACATAGAGCTTGTCAAATTCTACTAAAATATTCATTATTTATTAGAGTAAAATATGTCTTTCAGGAAAAGTCATAGTTTTACTACTTTTTTGTATTAATGATGTTTTTGTAGAAGAAGTCAAACCACCCGGTTTTAACCCACTAGTGGTCTAAAACCGGGTGCACACGTTAACTCTATGGGAAATTAGGGAAAACTATATTTTTAGTTTAAAAGTAGCATACAATTTTATTTTATGTGGCAATTTAATAATAAAACATTTTTTAAGATTTAACAATAGTTATAATAGTAGTAGAAAAGAAATTTTAAGGAAAAAGACAATTTATTTCGAATTTAATAATAATTACAACAGTCGACAATTTAAGAATAAAGACATTTTTTTTAAGATTTAACAATAGATACCGAAATCAACAATTTAAAATA
>BGPR01030469.1:0-18644 GCA_013235015.1 Araneus ventricosus
TTTTACGTGCAGACGATTTTGAAATAACGCAAATTTATAGCTACTCAGTTGCTAGGAAATGGTTAGACTTTGAACTAATTTACCTTTATTTCTGAAAATTTTGCTTATATTTATAAGTATCCGTAAAATAAGGCAGAATTTACAAGTATCTGTCTGTCTGTCGGTCGAGCGGTCGGTCACAAGAACTCCTCCTAAACGGTGAACGGTAGCGACGTGAAATTTACACACGGCATTCTAGAGCATATTTTTAGGTCAAAGGTGTTATTTTCAACTTTCAGAGTTAATTAGTTCTTAAGATATTTAATTAAATAACGAAGATTAGCCGCTTTTAAGCCTAATGCTTAGACGTTTTTTGCCAATAACTTCTGAAATCTTTATTAGACAACAATTATTTTTATGCCATTTTAAAGACCAGAAAATGATCTTTTTAATGCTATTAATTCCATTGCGATGAAATGTTTTCTCCGATTGCTATAAAGGTTTAAAAATATTTTTTAACGTAATTTCTAACAATACTTTTTTATTCTTATAGAAATAAATTCAAGCCAAATTACTGTTTCGCGCGCGGGCTTTTGCCAGTGTTAACTGTCAGGGGCACCTTCCGATAAGCCTAGAATGATAGTCGGTGTGCCAGTACTACTAATACGTAACCTCCATATACCGAGACTGTGCAATGGCACACAGTTAAAAATTGCACACCTAGGTACAAACGTCGTGAAAGCTACTGTTATGACTGATATAGGGAGAAGAGAGAGAGTTTTAATTCCACGCCTTCCGATAACACCGAAGGATTTATCATCACAGTTCAAAAGGTAACAAATCTCTGTAAAATTATCATTTGCGAGGCTCAGGGCCAGACACTGAAAGTGGCAGGCGTACATTTGGGTAAATCATATTTTTCCCATGGGCAACTATATGCGGCCTGTTCACGTGTGTACAGCACACACAACCTCTACATCCGTGCAAATAACGTGGTATACAAAAGTATATCATCATAGATAAACAATTTACATAACTATATCAGCATACATGTACAGTACACTCCTGTCAGCCATCCAATTAAGTATTATCAACCGTCAGAACTTTTCCTTTCCCCTTTCAAAATGCAACAAAACATTTACATTCGTGAATTAAGAAAAGAGAATAATTCAAATTCTTCGCGCACGAAGTCGCGGGTAACAGCTAGTTGAAAAATAAAAATCTTCATCGCGAATCGCGGAATCAATGGGCTTTCTTTGTTAACTATTTTTAATCTGTAGTCAAAAATAATTAATTTAACGTGATTTCACCTAGCCTATGTCCGTTCTTGGGTTTGAAGCTACAACTTTGCCAATTTTCATCCAAATCGGTTTGGTAGTTTGATCGTGAAAGCTTAACAAACAGACAGACAGACAGATAGACAGACAGACAGACACACTTTCGCATTTATTATATTATTAAGGATTAAGGATTAATCGCATTCCTCTTAATTTTAAAATCCTGTTCTCATAATTTGCAATAAGAGCTTCGTATCGAGGATTTTTGAAAGGAAAATATTTTATTTATTTACTTTCATTGTCATAGAAATTATTACTATATGTTTGTCTCAGAAAAACTCAAACTTTCATTTATAATAATTGCTGTTAATGAATATTTATCAATATACAGAAGAAATTTTAAGCATATCTCTCCCTTTGCTTCTTTTCCGGTGGAAAAATTCTATTTTCCATTTTCTTCATAAAAACTTTGCTATGATCCTAAAATTAAAAAAACCATACAAGAAATTCGTCGAAATATATGAAAGACAACAAAAGTTCAATTCTTAATAGTTGTCCTGCAAATTTTAGTAAAATGTAGTACGAGGGTTTACTTAACTTCTTTATTTTTACAAATATTCAGCAATTTCAAAGCAGAAGATTCTAAGAAGTTTCTTTCAGCCAATATTGTTCTACGCCCCAAATGATAATCGCTCCACACAGCTTCAGAAGCCCTGATCTAAATTTATCTTGAGTTGAAATCCTTATTTGCTATATTTTCCAGAAATTTTTTCTGAATTTAAAAGTATTTGCAATTTATATAACCCTTAAACAGAAAGCTATTTCAAGCCGTATATAATACACGTTAACGGTTATTTCCTTTCAAGATGGCAATGTGATACAAAAATTTCCTGAATTCGATTGATTAAAAATTTCAATAGCTTTGTGACTAATATATCCAGAAAAAGCATCAATAGAACCTTTGTTGAGATGACTCAATGACTATCTACATAGTTTTTCCAGATCATTTTGTTTCCAAAAAGATCTTCCTACTGCTACTTGCAGACCAGAAATACACGCAAGACTGTATAACATTATTACAAGCGAAAGCATATTTTACCCTTTGCTGACATATGGCTTTAAAGAACACTCAGATTAGGTTAGCGCAATTTATGCGCCATCCTGTTTTTTCCAACTCTACGCTTATTTGATGATACACAACTTTTTTATGGTATAATAAGATTAGAGGTTGAATTGATGGATGATACAAACATTTATGTTCCAGTTTGAGTCGTTGTATTCTTCGTGAACTGGATTGCCCTCCAGGTCAGGCTCAGAATCAGTTTGTTTGTATCTGTACTCGGTCACATCTCCATCGAGATTTAGTGCATAAAATTCGTCCTCAGCTGGTATTTTCTTGATTAATTCTCCTAATAGCCTCTGGAGAGAAAATTTTCCTCCATTTCGCGATAGACAGGTTGGATTATGGAGACAGGTTCATACACTTTTAAGTGCTATCGGATCGAACTGACCGATTCATTGTAAGTGGAAACAATCGGAGCAAGTAGCAGGAATGTCCATACGAGGTTAGAGGAGTGGCGAGCTCTCCACCTTCGGCAGTTTTTCTTCAGCTTATGGTACATACCCGCTGGCTCACTTATAACCGCACCTGTCCGCAAATGGTTAAGCCAAAAACCATACTCATGGGCTCCTCAGCAAACTTGTAATAATCAAATGAATTAGAAATAAAAATCAAGATGCCTTCATATTGAGTCATTAGCAGCTCATACTGTCGAAAGATGGTCTTATGGGTTGAAGGCAAAACTGTTGTCCATGGGATAGTTTAGAGTTGATTTCCTCAAAATGGTTGGAAAATGCATAGTTCTGTAAAAATTTACTTCTAGTAAAATATTTTGAATTTCTTTTCCTTAGATTTTACTTTCAGATTCCACGAACTATAGTATATCACGTGGAATTCGTTTGCTTTACAGCATAAAAATCAGTAGGCAATTCATTCCCATAAATTCAACAGTATGATCAAAAATTGACAGTGGCATTTTTGAGTCATGTGTTTCTTATTTTAAGTTTTCTTCAGTGAGATATCTAAAATGTGCAACATATATTAAAAAAACAGGCTTTGAAAACAGAAATTTCTAGAAAAAACTTTTTTTGGTTTGATTTTTTGAAGGTCTCAATATGTTGCTTATTTTTCCGTCGTTAGAGGAATTATGCAGAAAGTCAAAACTAAACCCTGATTAAAAATTGTGATAGAACTAGAAAGATCATATGTTGAATTTAAAATTTAGAAGAATAAAACATAAATCTAAAGAGAGAGTTGCAAAATATAAAAAAACATAAAGGTAAAGAATTTCAAAAAATGAAGAAAAATGAAGCAGAAAGCAATTTCAAATTATATAAATTAGTTTGTTAATATCGTGTTTATAGTGAAAAACCTAAAACAAGAATTGCGATTTAATAATTTACCACCCGATTTTATGAGAACCAAATTTCTATCAGAAAATATTTTGATTTCAGAGAAACATCATTTAATGAGAATTAGATTTAATGCATTTAAATAACGTATGCGTAGGAAGAAATACTAGATGTCAGCATATTGTTTTCATTAAATAAATTTCACACTAATAAATGAATTTACATTAGTGTATATATATTATGATGCGCTTTATGCCGATAATTCGATGTGACGTAACATGACACAAATATCAAGATATGTATTTTGACGAAATAATGTTTCATTTGGGAAGAAAGCTTAACATTTTCTTAAACAAGAGTACGATTCTTTCATAAAACACAAGGTAAATAAATGAAATGTATACAATTAGCTTGCAAATAAGAGTCGTTAGTTAGTCAAAATTCTTTTCGAATTCACAACTACAGTGGGTTGCCAATATAATGTGGACACTTTAAAGTTTGCAAATTTTTTCGAATATTTCCAGAAAATCTGCATGGATTTTCTTAGAATGTCGAACATATAATGATTAGCTTGAAATAACATTTTACAGTGAAGATTCGATCACGAGAGTATTTAGAGGACCGACCAGAAAGTGATGCATACAGAACAGAACGCCGTCCCTTACCCCCGTACCCGTGACCAGATCGGTCACTGAACGGTTTGATTGGCAAGACACGGGAATTTTATTTAAGGAAAAGAAAAACAAGATAAACAAAAAGACGGAAATATATACACTATGTACAGCACAGGCATTTTCACTTTTACACTATTAGCTCGTAATAGTCTTCTTTTCTTTGGATGTTGAAATACCTTTCTTTTATTTGGAGGTGGAATGTCCGGTGATTGAGCTACTTAGTTCAGTGATGTATACAAAAAAAATTTCGACTCATTCAGTTTCAAAGAAATATCATAACGAGATGAAATTTTCATCAATGGTCATGTTTGATGTCCATAGTATTTACACGCAGTTTCGTAAACATAGCACAAATATTCGGAAAATATAAAGGTTCCTTAAAAAATTCCAAATTTTTCATCATGATTTTTACTTTCTCGTACACGAAGAGAAAGTATCAAAAAATTTGAACACAAGAACTCGACGAATCTCCACGTTTTAGATCTCCCTGTGTCCGAAAAACACAATTTTAGAATTATGTCTGTTTGTGAACACGATAACTCAAAAATTATTAGAACTATGAGGATGAAATTTGGTATGTGGTCATTACACATAATTTGTATGTTTCTTTCAAATTTTGGATAAAATCTGTCCACGGGAAGTCTGTCTGTATGTCCGTGTTAATGTGAACGCGATAACTCACAAACCTGAATAGCTAGGTGGATAAAATTTGGTACACATTTTTATCATCTGGTAGGTCAGGATGTAGGTTTGTTTCAAATTTTGGACCAAATCCGTTGAAGGGTTGATTGTCTGTCGGTCTGTATAATCGCATACTTTTGAATGCAATAACTTCTTTAAAAAATTACTTAGATATGTGAAATTTTGTATGTGGCCTTCTAACTTTAATTGTAGATTTGTGTTAAATTTTTGTGTCAATCGGTTAAAAAAGGCGTTCAGAGGCGTATTTTTAGTAAATGATTTTTTACTGCGCATGTGCGGAATGTAGCGTAATTTTACTTTCATCGCATAAGAGCCAGATATATAGGGCAACTTGTATGAATATTCCAGTTTAATACCAATAGTATTCAGGAAGATATCGAGATTGCAACTTGGTGAATTTCGGTACACTTCAAGAGAGCCTTAATGATGAGGGTTCTTGCACAAACTGATATTTTTCAAGCTTGAATCTTCGAACAGTAATATTGAATTTTATGAAAGTTGAATATCCTGAATACTGATGTATACTTATAAGTTAAATACATAATTTAAATTACAGTTCGATGATTACTTTTCGCACGTATACTACCTTTGCGAATCGGGCAGCTTTCTAGAAGTTTACATCCATATTCTAAACGATTAGACAGGATGTCCCGGAACAACACGTAGAAACTTGGATGGGAGGTAGAGAACGTCGTTAGGAAAGATAATCACCTAGGAAAGCATGATCGGAAATACCACCCTCAAGTGATACAAAGACATAAAGACACAGTAAGGACACAATACAGAAAGCTGTGTAAAGCGCTTCATTACAATAGTAGTTCAATAATAGTTACAAGAATCACAGGAAGTGTTTCAAATTTCAAACAATGGTATTGATGTACATATGGCATCTACGCCGCATGAATCGCCAATCATTCTCAAAGATACCAGGCCCTTTGCTGATTGTAGCAGCAGCGATGGCCATTCTTGCCACCAAGTAAGTGTCAGAATCCACTGGAGTTTCGTGCACAATGGCCTTCAAGACACCCGAGAAAAAAATCAGGAGGAGATAAATCAGGTGTTCTGGGGGACTATGTGACGGACCATCACGCCCAATTCATCAACGTCCAAACAACCAGCAACCTGCATCGGTGCTGGGAAGGATTCAAATTCAGACTGTACTGATGCAAGTGAGGGAAGATTTGGTGATTTGGCACTCGCTTCGTTGGTAATCTTTTCTGATACTATCGTACAGCAGCGTGTCCATTTCCTTTAGCGACACCACACACCAAGTGAATCTCGGTCAACTCGGCGTTCGTGAAACGATTCATATTGACAGCACTCATTTGAAGTCTACAATGAGAAACCAGCACATGCCGACCTTGAAAGGTCGCATACAACCTAACTATCTATTTCCGACCATGCTTTCCTATGTGATTATTATTCCTAACGATGTTCACCTCCCCTCCAAGTTTATGTGTGAATTTCCGGGACACCCTGAATAAAATGTCATCTTGAAAATTGCCTTCTATTACCATTCTTTATCTGTAAGAAAAAGTATTTTAATTCCTTATCTTTATATTTACTATTCTACTATAATATTCAATATTCTAGTTTGCATTAGTAATATCCTTATCTAAGTATAAATACTTAACTTTTTATCTTCTTATAATATTCTTAATTAATTTTTTTATCAAAATATGGATGACAAACCCAAACCGTAAAAGCTTGAGATTCTGATAGAACGTAAACTGGAATTTTAGTCATATTTATAATATATTTTAACTTTTAATGAATGTCCAAGAATTTATTATGATATTCGTCGTGTTTTAATTTCTTGTAATATTGCAAGATTTCAAACGAAAATTAGTCCTACGTTTTACTTCACTAATAAAGTTCAAAAATGTTTTTTGTTTTTTCAAATTTTTTTATTATTTTCTACTTCTTAGTCTTTAATATATTTCATCCTTACAAATATTATGATATCTTAAAATTAATATTTATCTAATTGACCACTAGAAGTGGCCACTGTATGAAATTAATTTTTAATTAAGATAATATATCATATGATAATTAAGAATTCTGAAATTAAAAAATATTATATTTTCATCGGGAACAAATTATTTTAAAAAAATTCAAAACTCTAGTAAATCAGCAAGCGAACGAAAAATCGATTACAAAATTCCATCGTTGCGAACATGAAACATTTGAAGTTAAGTAAAAGCGTTTAAGAATACTGTTGAAGAAGCTCTTAACAATTATTTACCTTTCATCATCAAAGGAATTGAAAACTTAAAAATAAATTGATATATTTGAACGGAATTTTCAGTTCGATAGGGTGGGAATATTTGAATTGTTCCAAGAAGGTGCATTCTTGTTATGAATGAATCAGCTGCTTCATACATCAAGCAAAATGCACTTTTACTTTTCAAACCATTTATATTTATTCTTCAGAACTATTCTTTCATTTATAAAGGTCAAGTTTTCTCAAAAGATCAGTCTGAAGCTATCTTAATTTTTGTTGAAAATACTGAGTGTTAAACCGAGAAAAGTTTAATTTTAGCTCAAGAAAAATATGAATTGTTTCCAAACGATTAGAAATAGAAACATCACAAACCTTTTATACCTGTCTTTTAAGTGATGTCTTAAACTGCGCGCGTTTACTTTGAAAATTTATACTAGAGCAACTGCAAGGCTCTAAATCGTAAAGCAAGACAATTCTTACTGGCTTAAGAGAAATGTTTCATGCATTAAAACAGACAGATGCACAGAGTAAAATTTGCTTCAAAAATGTTGGAACTCCTAATATTTATCCTTACGTTAAAAGCATTTAATCTACTGATTAAAGAAAATAATTATTTATTCAAGAGCAAAAATGACAAATATCACAGGCGGAAAGATTTTACTTGCAAAATTAAAATTCTGTCTGTTTTTGGAAACGGAAACCCATCGTGCATATGTGCATGCACCAGTTGGCTTTGATTTCTCCAAAATAGGGGTGAAATGAAAAATGCAGGACATGTTTACTTTTTAAACCGAATATTCGAATAAGAAAAGATCGTTTCGAATTTTAAAAAATGGCGCGATTCAAAACGAAAATGAATATTAACATCGAAAAAGAATGACTAAGAAAAATGCCCCTGGCAAAGAAGGACGGTAAAACGCTCTTCTTACTCACTGCATATCACCCCTCTGCGGTGTAAAATCGTCCAAAAGTAGTAGAGGCGGGTCTCTGAAACGAACAGTATAGATGATTCTCGGATTCCGAAACCCTCCTCGCTTTCGCGCATGCGCCAGGCGGAGTTGATTTCACCAAAATAAGGGTGAAGTGAGAAAGGGAGAGGGATATTTACATTTTATTTAGCGTGAGGTAACAAAAACTCCGGAAATGCGCTCACTTTACTGATTGCCTGTCACCCTTTTCCGGAGTAAAATCGTCAAAAAGTACTAGTCTTGACATTTTGAGACGATCAGTATCTGCATCCATTTTCAGCAGGTTTCCAAGTGTATGCATTCCTCCAAGGTTCGGTCATGGACTCGATTTTCCAAAGTTCATGTTGTTCAACGGTTATGAAAATTTCATATTGTTTACAACTACTATATTGTGGAAATCCAATCGACCCCAGAATGGTTTTTTTCCACATTATATTTTTACATGATGGGATTTTCGTATGGTTTGGGAAAATCTGGTCATAAACCCGTGAAAATCAGCTTATGAACGAAAGATCTAGGAAGAAATGTTTATATCTGTCTGGAAATATTTTACGTCGCCAAAAACTACATAAAATCATCAATGCATTAGACTTTTATGAAAAAACAAACGAATAGCTGGAAATATCGAAAAGCGAATTAATGTTTACGGCTAGAAAAAAACAAATGAAGAAATTTTTCGAACACTTGCTGCCACTCGATCCGAAAAATTTATTTTTGGAAAGAGAGCATTTAAGACATTTCGTTCCATAACAGCTTTACTGTTTTATTCATCATTTGTTTTTCTTTTTTTACTGGTTGGCACGGCAGACTTTTCCAACGTACGTTCTGTATTTTTCATAAGATCTTAGAATTCCTATGTTTTGGATCTCTGCCATTCCTTAACAAAACACATGGGCTATACGGCAGTAAAATTACTTGTATATAAAGTCATGTGAACATTTATCTAGCTTTCATATCGTGCGGATCATTACATTAAGCTTTATAATAGCTGTGTTTAAATTATTTTTAAAAATGTTAAAAGCTGTTAGACAGGGAAGACATAAATAAAATCAAACAGTTAAATAAATGGTATGTCCAGTCAAATGTTATTTAAGATAGAGACTGAATATTAGTGTTATTATTAAAAAAGCCGACAATTCGTCTCATTTTATCCATTCCATAAGCTGAATATCAAGTATGCAAAGATGCAATTATTAAGTAAAAAGACATCCTTTCGTTTATTGTTACATTTGTTTAATTTCTCTTTGTTTAACTAGACAAGATGTAATTTTTTTCCATAAATTTCCAGCCAGTTCTAATAAGCGAACCTATTGAACTATATAACATGGTATTTACTGTTTGGCTACTCCGCATTATTAATCTCCTACAATCTTTTCTATCAAATTTTGGCCAAATCTAATGGAGCAAACCTGTTAAAATACATAACTTGGTATTTACTGTTTTGGTAACTCCGTATTATTGATTATCCTGCAATCATTTTTTCCAAGCAAACATTAACTTATTTCAATAAGCAAACCTTTGGAAATACATAATTTGGTATTTATTGTTTGTACATGACTTCATTGATTACCTCCCCTGAAATCATTGTTTTCTAGTGTCTTTTATTGATTCACAATAAGCAAACCAGCTGAACTAGATAACACTGGGTATTTCTAATTTTTCCTCCGCATTATTAATCTGCTATCCGCTTCCAAGATCAAAAATAAGACTCTCCATATTCCGCTCCTATAAATTGGAAATTAACTTATAACATTCCCATTTCTTGTTAATATGATATAAATAAGATTCTTTTTTCTCGTTAGTTTAGTTTTGCTTTCTTTAAAATGAATTCTTTTAAGACCATGTATTACATTTCCTTATTTTAGGTTCTTTGACAGTTCTGTTCAAATTTTAGCACAGCATTATTTTCGTTTATTCAGTAATAAATACACACATCTAAATATAACAACTGTACCAGTTTGAATCAGTGAAACTTCTATGTCCTGAATGCTCTGTGTCTGAATTGAGTCGATGAAATTCCAGCCAGCATCTCTGTCGAAACACGAGCAGCACCTCCCTAAATTTGAAGCCAATCCTAGATTAAATCGATGCTGATAAAGGCCGTTTTATTGTATTGGTTGCCCTGCCAAAGATCTTAACTACCATTAATGGGTTCATCACGTTCGCACTCGCAAACCCTGTATATTGGCTGGGCAATTTTGTGGTGAGATGCCATGAGAGAGTATTTTCAATAGAAGCATTATGCTTAGCGTGATTTGATCGCAGTAATTAAGATTTTTAGTGATGCGATCAAATACCCATTCCTACTCTATTGTCTCAAATGATTAATTACATATCTGCTTGCATTAATTGCTCGCAGAAATTTTTAACAATTATTCATATATTATATTTATCCTGTTAAAGCAAAGAGCAGCGGTGAGGAAATATAGACCTTGCGTAATGAAGTATCTGGTTTTTGCTCATAACTGTTTTTGTTTTCAACCAAAAAAAAATTAAAAAAATATCTTTGTTTGTACAGTTATTTATGGTTTCGCTTCAGAAGAGTTTATCTCTAATTTTGTACTTTCTATAGATATATTGTCATGTATATAGCAGTTTTTATAAAGCCAGTTTTAAAACCTTATAAACGTAGCATTTTCGTCATAGCCTTGAATCTACACAAATTTACAATAACATAATAACACAGCTGAATGAATAAGAACATGCAACGTGTATAACTAACATAATACACTAATAACAAGTCATTTGAATATTTACTTTATGGGGTCTGTCCTGGTACCCCCCAGTTTGGGTACAGGAGTTAGGTTGGGTTCCGCACGTTAACAACGATTAACCCAACCTCTCAACAAGTACATTCTATATTAATAAGTTTTGTTTGATATTGCATTCTTCTGCCTCTGTCTCATGCTGCGTACGACTTGTAATGTTGTAATAAGATTTGTATTTCAATAAACCTGTATTAGGGTTTTATCTGATGCACCTTTCTTTAGTTAATTCACTGGTAAACATCCCACTCCCCTTTACTCTTGCGACCTCATGTTTCTATTATAAAAATGACTTGTTTCACAGTTACAGCTTACTTTAAAGTTTATTTAAGGGACGTCCACCCTGTAAGCTGCACTTAATGCTATTTTAACCATATGCAATGCTAAAAAAAATTTATGGCTCCTTATTTATTATTATTTTGAATTAACATTATTAATCTTAAGTTTAACCACGCATCTATTGAGGTGGAAAAATATTTGAATATTTCAAACATACCAAAGCCCACGCATATATTCAGGAATGGCTGTATACATAACTTCTGGGTAAATGTGATTTTTTGGTAAATGTCGGCTTTAAAAAACCTTGATATTAGGTATTTGGTGAAGATACAGTGTCACGACGGAGGTCAACAATTCACTTGAGACCGTAACCACGCGCCATCTTGCGTAAATGCACGTTGTCATACGTTCTGAAGTTTTCATAAGTTCAGCCTGCAAGATCCGCATTGAAATCAGACTTTAAATTGGCTCTGATTTCCTGACGTATGACAAAAAGCCTTGAATTAACTTATTGTTGTAGTTATAAATAATGAGAAGAAATATTTTATTTATTAATCAAATCAGTAGATGTCGATTAAATATTTGATAATAAAAATATAGTGTCTACAAAATTTTTTTGTCTATAAATCTTATATTGTCTATAGAATGTTATTTATAATTTTTTCTATGAAATGCGTCTATATAAGTCTAGCATACATCTGAAGGAATATATATATATAAAGCCTTTTCTAATGTTTCTACAACAACATTTATAAATTCTAAGAAAAAGAAGTTTAACTCTGCAGTATCCAATTCAAGCAATTAAGTAGGTTAAAGCTTGAACTGAAATGTATTTACCATTTAGTCTTGCATATAAAAGAAGGATACTTTAAAAATTCAAAATAAGTAAACAGCTGAAATATCTTTTGATAGCGTCTTCTCTTTGATACAATGCTGCAGAGGATCAGATGAAATCATTAATTAGAAGCAAATGGTAAAAAAATTGAATCCTGAAAAAAATTGCATTGAAATTAATTGATGAATTACTTTAATATCCACAGATTTAAATCAAGCTAGTTAATTGTAGAAATTATTATTTTAAATTATATTCGATTTTAAAAGTTTAATAACTTCAAAGAGGTAAAATATGCGATTTAGTTATTAGCTCCATTTTTCATATATCTATAGATCTCAATGGTTATAGTAAGAGAATATAGATTCAAAGCAATTGTAATACATGTATGTGAATCAGCTTTTAACCAAAATAAATCTTCTTTTATCACGCTAGAATATAAAAAATTTCAGCATTGATGGACAGTTCTATTTTGACCGATAAAAATTTTCTCTTAAAATCTTCTTTTTTGTACTCTGATTGCATTAGTTTTCTTGATTGGCGTAAAGTTCTTTTTCTTCTCCCTCACTAAAATGAGCCGAAGGCTTTCAACAGCCCTGAAAGACTGCTTCTTTAAATTATAAAACAGTCTTTATATTCGGTTCTTAAGATGCGATTAAATAAACAAAATGTCTCTAAAAAAAAACAAAATTTTTGGTACAGTATTGTAATATCAAGCAGTGAAAACAAATGAGATTAATTCTTTCTGAAACCTCAGACTATTAAAATGAATTTCTCGAGTTTTTTTTTTATTGGTGTATATTTTTTTTATTCTCTCATTTACGAGCATAAAAGGAACACTCATTTTGTTTCTTCGTTCTTTTTTTATTTTGTTCCCGTTTTTCAGGATTTTCTTAGATGAAAAAATATTAATAAAATCGGAAACCATCGACAACAAGGATAGAAAAGAAAATTTTATAGTTTTTTTTTTAACCTTTCTCTCGGGTTGAGGCAAAATAACGATCAATAACATTACTTTTGAGATAAAGGGCTTCCCGTTATTGGTTCATTTTTCTTTTCATGGCACGTGATTCAAAGAGGTCAGACGCTACTCCATTCATCGTTATCCCGTTTTAGACTTAATTTAATTTATTAACCCAATGAAAAGCATTGATGGAAAAAATTTAATCGAACGCCTCAAACCATAAACTAACGAGGCTAAGTAATTTGATATAACTTGTGACCCCTGGTACTAGAACTTTGGGAGGTGTAATATGTATCTGTTTCGAGAATTTTTCAGAAACTCGTTCATTTGTTCCAAATTTCATCGAGGGCTCAGGAAGCATTTCTCATGTTATTTTCTTTCCGATTTTTTCCCTACCCCGTTTGCTGAAATATATGATGGGAGAAAATGTAAATGAAATTTGTTGTTTTATTTGCTCTGCTTTTTTTCTTATTTTATATTAACCGTAATTTTGACTGGCTAAAAATTTATTCTTGGATAAAGGGAACATAAAAGAAAACAAAGTACTTTTATTAGATAATCTTTTAGGAACATTGAACAACAGCAAGCAAGATTTATAAATGAAACGACTAAGAAATAAAAGGAACTGGGATTTTACCGAGTTATTTGTTAGTATTATCAGACAAATTTTTGTTGGATATATTTTTTAATACCCGGTATTATGATGTCTTTATCAAAACAAAATAATTTACTTGAATGTATTATAAGTGAACTAGTGTTATAAGGGGAAAAAGTAACGGGTATCTCAGATACATAAACTGCGTTAAATTAAGTCAATAGCAGTATATAAATAAATAAAAGGATATATTTGGACAGTTTTAGGTTTAACAAAAAAAAACAAATGATAAGTATTTTACTGTAATTAAGAAATTTATGTGAATTCAAAATATGCGGTTTATATCAGTACTGAATCTTCCAGCATTCAGTGTTTTTTATTAAATATCATCATTACAATATAAATATAACTTAAAAACAATAATTTTTTATATTTCAGGTGTGAACTATTAGTCATTTAAGATTAGTATGCAAAATAAATTTATTCTGTGTTATTCGCAAGACAATTTATTGGTACCGAAAAATAAATTATTTCTACGCAGCTCAACAAGCACAATCGAGTCTTACAGTTACTGCTAACAATGTAAATAGATAGATTAAAAAAAAAATTTAGTGATGCCATCTCATGTAATGTTAAATGCATTTCTTCTCAATTATTAAAAAAGCATTATCATCTTGATTTTCTTGTTCCGGTTATTTCGGTTCGATCGCGATCATACATAACACGCGGTTATTGTTCGTATAAGCAGTGATGAAACATAGATAACATCGAATTTCTAGCATTCTGGAAAACAGGTGAAAAGGTTTCAATATCCAAGTGTATCGTTGAAAACAACATATCTCTCAAGGAAAATAAAATCAATGAAACACAGAATCTATAATTTTGCTGTTTTTTATCTATATATTCAGTGTTATACAGGGTGCCCTAGTTAAATAAGGCCACCCCATAACTTCAGAACGATGGCAACTATAGTTATGAAAGTGAGTATTAGAACATAGTAAAACGTCTCTATGTGAAGCGCCACCTGGTGGAAAATTCCGGAGTTAGCGTTCCTATTCTCGAAATGGGGGAATGTCAGCCACAAAGTTGTAGAGCGTTATCGATTAGCGACACATTAATACAAAGAATAAAAGATTAAAATGCATTTGTTTGTTCGCATTTTCGGAAATTGTAACGTCACAAGACATGGACAAAGGAGAAAATGTTATTTTCGGACAAAAAACCCAACACCGTGCTCTATTTTCCTGCGGGAATATAACTCAAGCAACAGATGTGTGACCTTTCCGCCAACATTGCAGGACTTTCGTGGCGTATTACTGCTGCTTGTGCTAGCACTAACTATATGCTAAAAACGTATGCAAGTGAAACAAAGGCTCATATTTTTTTGTAGATTGACGGAAGCACTTTGGACACGAAAATTAAGGTATCGCCTTGATAACTAATTGTTTTTTCGCTTTGTAAATCGTTTATCTAATTTCGAAATCGAATAATCAAATGTGCATTTTGAGCGTTCTGTTTCTAAGTATTAATATACAAGGCGTCTTTTTTGCACTAAATCAATAACGTTCTACAACTTTGTAATTGACGTTTTTCACAAATGACACCGTTTTTTCGAGATAGGAACCTTCTTCGGGTTGCCAACAGGTGGCGCTGTAAAGTGGTCATCTTGCAACTGACATTTTCTATATCTAGACACTACTTTCGCGACTATAGTTGCCAACGTTACAAGTTAAGGGCCTTTATTTAAGTGGGCAACCTATATATTATTGCACTAAGAAAGAACAAAGGCAAACAGCAAAAAAATAATATTTGCCAATTTCTTCTCCCTGTACGCTTGAAGACTCCATTTCTGTCACTTGTATAAAGTCAAACTTCAGTATCCGCTGTTTAAATTCAGCTTTGAAAATCATTGGTGTGCAGCCAAAGTGTCTGTAATACTCATACTGTCTTCCGGCAATAAGTAACTCTTTGTCCAAAGCGTTATTGAACTTTACGGTAGGCGCAAAATCATCTTCTTCTCTTCTTCTTCAATCTTTTTTTCATCAAACCATCCGTTTCCTAACACGACTAAGACGAGGTTTACGCAACTGTCGAATACCGAGAAATCAAATTTAAGTTGCCAAATGAGAATCAGTGTGCCCTTTGGAGGGTCTTGCTTTCATACTAAGAATTTCTTCAGAAAAAAAATTTATAATTAATAAAAAAAACAGTTCTTTAAAATGCACTTTCCTTAATATGTACTGAAAAGTATAAATTACTTTCATACGAATTATTTGCTACTTTCTAGACTTTAATTTATAATTTATTATTATAAATATTACGGAATCATGAAAATAATTTTTTCTCAAATTCGCTGTTAAATTGAGGCACTCATTATGTAATCAAACTTTAATACCGATTAACTGATTTTTTTAAGTTTTGGTATAATAATAGCGTATTGCCATCAGATGTATAAAGGTATATGCAAAACTCATAGCACATTCGGAAGTCAGTGAAAAATCGATTGTAAAAGAAAAAATCGATTGCAAATTCCATTTTACAAACGTAAAACAAGTCAAGTTAAACAAAAGTGTTGGAGAATCAGCATTTAGTGGACAGACAAAACAGATATTTACAACTATTTTGGAAGTATTTTATATAGATATTAACTATTAAAATTTCTTGTATTTAATTTGTTTTGGAAGAAACAATTATGTTTAGTAAAGTAACACAAATCTTGAACAGAAAATTTAATTTACTTGAAAGGGGTATACTTTTATGGATGATTTGCATCGGAGTTTTCCTGTCAGTTTTCAGATGTTTCTTCATTGGTTTAAACGAAATAAATTATTGGTTCTAAAATATGAACTAAGAGATTTTATTTTGTTCTGCACACTAAACTAACGAAGTACTTTATGTCTGATAAAACTAACAGTATATAAAGAAAGCATTCATATCATTCAATTGTAACTACTGTACTTAAGCGCAAACTATAAATATGAGTTGAATTAAATGCAGCTATTAGAATAAAAGAAAATTAAGTTTGTTCTCTGGGTGAAAAATTGAGTTCCACATGTTTAAAATCTTCAATTTCAGCATGATCTTTTCCAAACTCTAGAGCTTATTTGTTCAGTGTGAAATATTTCTCATAATGTTTTTGTTCAGTAAAGACCTTTCTGCAGGATTCTCAACCAATCATCAAGCATGTTTTTTTTTTCTGAGTTTTGGATGTTAAGGATTTATTGTTCATAAGTAGCTGAAACAATACCACAGCATATGTTTCTGCAAATAAAAACACTTATGAAACCTGCTCGAACTTTTAAATTAATGATAAACAAGGATCCCAGTACAGGTTGACTTAAAATGCCCTTACTTTTAATTTTCACTTTTTTTTGGCACTATGGTCGCATCCCTACCAGAAGAAGGCAGCAGATGTTTCGTGTTTACAAACAAATTATTTCTAAATTAGGTGCAAACATAGGAACTAAATAGGGTGTTCGAGGAAAATTTTTGTTGATAATGCAATAAACAACTGATTTAGGTATACGCTTAAAGGAATGCCCGATAGATGCCCCAAGGTAGTGAATTTTCTCTTCCAGCTAACTAACAATGCAAGATTAATGCTTTCCAGTAAATAGTTCTTTATACAAAATGCACTCTCTCACTTAAACCAAACAAAGTATTGACATATTTAATTCAAAACTTTTATTACTCCTTTCAAGTGAATATTAAGAAAATACTTCCTTGACAGAGACAAATCCATAGAGACATAGAGACAACTAAGAGATGACATATCCACCAAACTTTCATCCATTTCTAGAGACATTTAAATTATGTAAACTTACTAAGTGCCAACTCCAGCCTTTGATGTAAAAAATTCTGAAGATGAGATTTGGGCATTCCATTCTCGAAAATTATCACATTCACATCGCGATTGTAAACACCTCGTATCTACTCCATGCGCTTTATTTATATTAGATTCATTTTATTAAAATATATTAGAGTTCAGAGCAACATTATATAAATATATACAGAATGAATCTCACATTTAAATATATATATATTGTGATAAATAACGATGTCTTTAAATCTCTGAGAACTCAACAAATACTACTTCTAACAGAAGCGATGTCTTATTCGCATTGGGGTGAAGTTTAACACGTTCACGCCAGCATACAGGTGATGTTTCTCTCCCCATAGGCGGCTGCAGAGCGCTTTGCTTTATCGGGCGACGCCAGACTAAAAGTGAGAAATTAGAATTTTGCCGCAATGATAATCATTGCTGCTCTTTTTTTGTTACCACCATTGCTGTCATGATTTTTGCCAGCACTTTTGCAGGAAATGTTTTTAAAAATCGCATGAGAGATAAAATAAACAATTATGCTTATAATATTGAGTTTTATGTTTTATATTATTGAATTTATTATATAAGCGATGTTTATAATATTGAGTTGAAATAAAATAAATCTTACTTTTCAATTAATATTTGGTAAATTTCCATTATTTTAATTTTTCAACTATATGGAAATTTTCTGGTTACTAAACGAACAAATTATTGGTGGTACGCGCCTGATGGAAACATTCAAGTACGAGCCACCGGTGGTACGCGCGCCTGTTGGGACATATCAGTGCGAGCCATCGGTGGTATGCGCTTATCCAGTGGGACATATCGGTGCGGAGCCACCGTTGGTACGCCGCCTGATGGGACATATCAGTGCGGAACCACCGGTGGTAAGTGAGTAGCGCCGCCTAATGAAGGCGTCTAAGTGCGAGCAACCGGTGGTAAGTGGTAAGCGCCGCCCTAATGGGGCGTCAAGTGCGAGCAGCGGTGGTACGCGCCGCCTGAGGGGACATATCAGTGCGATAGGCGCCGCCTGATGAGGGCGATCTAAGTGAGGGCAACCGGTAGGTACGCGCCACCTGGAGGACGCCAGTGTGTGAACCACCGGTGGTGGTAAGTGGTAAGCGCCGCCTGATGGGGCGTCTAAGTGCAG
>BGPR01030470.1:0-18644 GCA_013235015.1 Araneus ventricosus
CATTTCAACTTGTAAATGCCTGTATATATCTGTTTTCAATTTTTTTTTCAATTCGCCTTTTTCTAAGAAAATTTGAACCACATTTCTTTGTTCTAAACTATTTTGCAATAGTTTCTTGCATCTTTAAGATGTTGGCGTCCTTAACGAACTTTAACTTTCAGATCTTTTAAAATTTATTTTGTCTATCAACTCTTCAACTCTCATTTAACTTCGTTCCGTAACAACTCGTTTTCTATCATTTGATTACGCAGGCCAAAAAGTATTTTTTTTGTTTGGTGCCTGAAATTTTTTAAAACTGATTTCAACTATTTTGGGTGGACTGGTTTTAAATATGAAAAGTTCTTCTCTATCTACTTTATTCTTTGAGATTAAGTATAGGTAAATTATGAAATATATAAAACTTTAAAGAACAAGTTGTTCAAGTAATAAAGAACAGATGAATTACATGAAAAGAAAGAAATAATAGAAAGAATATAATCATCCGCTCTTACGCGGGAAATCGTGTAATGATTAAAAGAAGAATAGGATACCATAGCTTTGGTCATGGGGAAGATTAAATATCACGATCATCAATGGGTAATTTTTGCGGACTTAAAAATGGTTTGGTCAGCAAGGGGCTACATGAAATATTCTTGCTTCTTGTACCTATCGGATAGCAGAGCCAAAAAATACACTGGATAAGAAAAGAAGTTCCTACTAGAGATAACAAGGTTGCTCGAAAAAGAAATGAGGACGATAAATCCTTAATTTGACGACACAGAATCATCTTACCTCTCTTGCACATAAAACCAGGGTAATGAATTAGTTCGTGAAAGCTGTTGATCGAAAAAGCCCTTTGTTTTGGATTCATAGGACGAAAAGTGCCTGGAATAAGTATAGAATAACTTAAAGGTGGCATTTTTTATGCTCTAAAAATTAGGAAGCCCATAAACGATTCTCATTTCGTGGATTCGATGAATGAGACAGAAAGAAAACCCGGGAACGTATTTGTCCTTTCTGTCAAGAACTCTCTGGTCAACATAAAAGGCCGCGAACTATGTCTATTTTGTTAACAGTATACTTAAAAGCTTCAGAGACTTTGGTTGTAATACAAAGCTTCATTACTTTAACATCTATTTAGACCGTTTCCCTGAAAACATTGGCGATACTAGTAAAGAACATGGTGAGCGATTTCACCAGGATATAAAGAAAATGGCGGACCGATATCATGGCAGGTGGGATACTCATATGATGGCATATAACTTTAGAAATCTCCAAAGAGATAGTATAAAAGAGTTAATTCCAGAATGCCAAGGAAGGAAGCTTTCGAAGTAGAACAAAATGACTTTCCCTATTGTTTTCATTTGATTCTTCTCATTTCTGATTTTTAATTAAGCTTTTAAAAATATACAGGAGAGTTGCTGCTTTTTTTCAATTGATATTAATACTTTAAAACTTTTGAAAAGAAAAAGGTTTGTTTTTCAAATTTAAAGCCTATAACCTTAGCCTAAATTAATATGTTTCCGTAAATAACGCTACTGTCATATATTAAAACAAGAGGTGGTGGGCAAAAACTAACATCACATTTGTATTCAGCACATGAAAAACATTTAAATCAGTTAAAAAAATCCTCGACAGCAAAATGTGTATTGGCTTGCGTTATAGTTTTCATTCCTGCTAAATAAATTTTGACCACAGTTTCTGCTCAGTATATATTTTATTTCAGAATCTTGCGACAGAAAATTCAATACTATCTAGTCTAGAATATTTTGTAATAAAAAAAGCCTTATAAACATGATCTGTAATAACAGATTCAATTGTTATTTATTTTAACTTTGAAGCATGTATTATTTTTATCATTAAAAAAATTTCAGATTAAATTTTTTTTAGTAAAATCTTGTGACATGACTTCCTGTTTCATGTTTCATGTCCCCCTGGCCCAAGATTATACCAGGTCCATGACACCATGTCGCTCTAACAACTCCACAAGTCCTTTGCCCTCCCCACTCCACAGCTGCCTCGTAGCGGCGCCAATGCAGTCAATGATATGGGCAGGAGAAGCAGGACAGGAAGAAGGGCAAGAAGAAAAAGTCTTTTCCTTATCGATGAATTTTAAGCTTTTAATGTGTCCACTACGCAACCTGGCCAATGCAGTCTGAGCGGATCTTGTGCCTACGGACTGTAGAGACAGACCAGGAAGGTTCCCGGCATACCATCATGTGTGGGAGGATTTCTCCAAGCAGAATTTGCTATAGCCTTGTGAATAGAATATATTTCGGACGTGAAGAGTTCGCTAGAGGATGCAGAAGGAAGAGCATTTCCCTCTTTCGCAAGCACGTCTTCCTCCTCATTGCCAAATACTCCAACATGGGATGGAATCCATTGGAAGCAAACTCTACTTTTCTGCGAAAGTGTAGCAATTTTGGAAACAACCTCTTGACCGGTTTTTTCTCGAATTTCCGGCCAATTTTTTAAGTATTGAATTGAACTCTTGCTGTCCGTCAAAACATAGATGTCGCTATTTTCAAAATGTAGGGCAAAATTTAAGGCTTCTCGGATGGCAAGAAGTCCCGATCGGAAAACCGAACAGTTATCTGGGTTGCGAAATCTGCAGCGAAAAACCAAACCGTCCTCGGCCTTAGCATAAACGCTGCTGCCAGTCCTACTTGAGTCCGATTTACTCCCATCAGTATAGAGTACCAGGGCCTGAGAAGGGACGTTGTTGATTAGTTCCAGAGTTAGTGACTTCCTTATTTTATTATAAATTTAAACTGTTTTTCGGGCTGATTTATTTATTAATTGATCATCAATAAATCGTATCGAATTAAAAATACAAATTCACAAAATCTCTTGAAATTTCCAGTAAAATTTACGCATAGGTGAATAAATGACTCCAGAAGTAAGTTATTAAATATTAATTTTAAAACATGTATATTTAAAGAAAATTATAAAAAAAATGATATTTCTTTTCTTTGCACCAATTCAATTATTTTTCATTAAATTAATGCTCAAGAGGAAAAAATTCTATCGATTATAAATTAATGTATTTCATCAATTTCATTTCCTTTACAAAAAAAGCGTGTTTTTACATTTCTCCAACTTAATCCACTAAAATCCAGAGCACAAGCGCAAGGATAATCTCATAATCAAGCAGGTAATATACAGTGGCTCCCAAAAGTGTTCGTACACTTACAATTTTCAATGAAATAGGACTCTATCCATTAATTAAAATTAATATTTCCGAATAGGTATTTAATAATAAGATCTATAATCGATTCTTAACAAAACTACATGTAATATTTTAAGAACATAGTAAAACTTTATTTTTAAGAAATCAATGATCAAAAAGTAACAAAAACTTTATCTCACAAAAGTCTTCGTACATTGAAATATTTTTGGATAAATTCATAATTTAAATTATCGCCTGTCACTTTATTTTAATTTTTGCATTGTGGTGGCATTTAAAAATTCGTTTGGCTTTAATTTTTGCTTGCTTACACCGTAATATTCCACTTATTATTTATAAATGGCTCGTAGTCGTAGAGAAACAACAATTAGCATTCGAAAATTTATTAATTTTCATCATAGTAGTGGTAAATCAGTTCGGAATATCGCTAAATTAGTGAATTTATCCCATTCTACAGTGCAGTATGTGATAAAACGTTTTAAAGAAGAAAATCGGATCGAAAACAAGGTAAGAAAAGGTCGACCGGCAAAGTTACCAAAACGTGATCAGAGATTTATAATTATAAAATTTGTGAAAATCCACGTTGGAGTACTTTAAAAGTTTTTTCAGAATTTAATGAAAAATTTTCTACTTCAATTTCACCTGAAACTGTTCAACGAGTTCTCAGAGCAGTTGGATTAAATGGACATTCTGCCGTAGAAACTTTTTGTTTTAGTGCGAAAAACAGAAAGCTTAGGCTTTCCTTCGCAAAATCAATGTTAAATAAACCCGAAACGTATTGGAATAATGTCTTATTTGCAGATGAAAGCAAATTTAACGTGTTTGGTTCCGATGGACGTATACTGGTATGGAGAAGAAAAAATGAGGAACTTAATCCCAAGAACTTAGTTGGAACAGTTAAGTATGGTGGTGGAAAGTCCTTGTGTGGGGGTGCATGTCAGCCTCAGAAGTAGGTAATTTGGTATTTATTCATGGCATAATGAATCATGCTCTTTATTTAAATATTTTAAGAGACAATTTAAAATTATCAGCCCAAATTTTGGGTATTGGAAACAACCTTGTTTTTTTTATCAAGATAACGATCCTAAGCACACGGCTCTCAATATTCGCCTCTGGTGTCTCTATAATTGTCCAAAAATTTAAAAACACCACCTCAATCGCTAGATTTAAACCCAATAGAACATATTTGGAGAGAACTGGAGGTTAGAGTACGAAAACACGACATTAAAACGAAAAGCGAACTAAAAACATTAATGATGGAAGAATGGATGAACATTGATGCAGAAATTACAAAAACACTAGTGAAATCTATTCCCAAACGTTTAAAAGCTGTTGTGGATGCTAAAGGATATCCTACTAAATGCTAATTTAATGAAAAATTAGAATATTTGAAAATATGTAGAGATCTTTCAAAGTGTACTAATAAAGTTTTTGTTACTTTTTGATTATTGGTTTCTTAAAAATAAAGTTTTACTATGTTTTTAAAATATTTCATGTAGTTTTGTTAAGAATAGATTATAGATCTTATTACTAAATACATATTCTGAAATATTAATTTTAATTAATGAATAGAGCTCTATTTCATTGAAAATCGTAAGTGTACGAACACTTTTGGGAGCCACTGTATGTACTTAGTTACCTTAACTCTTATATTAGCCGTTAATTGACAACCTCAGAAAACAAACAACATTTATAAACAACTTAAGTGTCTTTGTCCTTTGGCTTCATTCAAGACAATGTAGTACTAACAAGTATTCCCGGAAAATGATACTGCAAGCAATATACTTCCTAAGCCCTATGATATCCTTGCACAGTAGGTGGGGCATTTATTGGATACCGGTTGTCCGACTTAGTGTACTCTCCTGTGTTATGGAAATCTCACAGCAAGCGTGGGTGTCTAAACTTACTTGTATTTTCTCAAAAGTTTGAATAAGCAAAAATAATTATATTTGATTTTTGTTTGAATCTTTCGCTAAGCAAAAATAATTATAATTGATTTTTGTTTGAATCTTTCGATGAGGCCAATCTTTCGATAAGCAAAAATAATTATATTTGACTTTTGTTTGAATCTTTCGATGAGGCCAATCTTTCTATAAGCAAAAATAATTATATTTGGTTTTTGTTTGAATCTTTCGATGAGGCCAAGCGAGAATTTATATTGTTTCTTTTAAAAGCTGAAAAAAGGAATTCAATCTAAACAGAATATTGAATGTATATTAAGATGTTCAAATATTGAACATATTGAATATATATAAAGATGTTATTTAATTTAAAAGATATTTTTTTTTCTCTTCAGACGTAGTTTTAGCTATTTTAAAAGTCTTGAAAATAACTGTTCCAGGTTCATCATCTTAAAATCTTTTTTTTTTATTTTCCAATAAATAATATACTAATTAATATATAATTAGTCTTACTTCATATCTAAAAGTTTTCTTATTGAATTAAATGCTACTGAAACATCTTGCAGTTCACTGCCATATTTTCTGACGTTTTTAACACGTATTTCATTGCCATAACATATTTTACTTGTTAGATATCAGTGAAACAGTTTATGTTTCAAATATGGAATTTCTTTAATTTTGAAACAAATAAATAAAATAACAGTTTGATTAGCACTCACTAGGTACTCTACATAAAAAAATACTCTCTTTCACATTTTCAGTATAGATTGTATCGTTATTAAAAGACATTCTAAAATCCTTAAAAGAACATTCTTTTCTTAACTGGATGCAACGGAAATATTTTCAGTATAATTCTATTATTAGAAATATATTTTTAATAACAATTATATGTATATAGTAACGCGTTATTTTTTCTCAGAATATTATATTCCTGTTTGGAACGTCAAGAAAATTTCACCGAAAGTATTGCCTCATTTCAACACTATGTAAACTAAACAGCTCTGAAATTCTTTCAGAAAGCAAAATTATAGTCTATATTATATGCAAGTTCATGACCTTTTATGTTCTGAATTTAAAATTGTACTTTTTTTCTTCTAGACTTTAAATTAAGCTCATTTAATTATTTCGAGACGTATAGAAAAAAATGTTCATGTGGCTCTTTTATTTTATGATCGTTTTCAAATGGAATAAATTTATCAATCGTCTTATTGAATACATTTTGGAATATTTTACTAAAGGGCACGGATAGAATCTGTTAAATTCTTATTTCAAAGCAAAGAAATTTCAAAATCATATTACTTTCAAAATCCTCTATAAGATTTTATTTCAAAATTAATTTACATATCCGGCTTTGTTCGGGAAAAATACTTTCCCGTCTAATATTTATAATTTAAAGAAATATTTTTATATAAAATAATATAGAACACAAAATCCTTTTATCGTCTGTAACATTTTTTTTGTGTGTTTCAAATGAGAACATCTTTTGAACCAAAAGATTTTTAAAAACCGCTGAAATCTAATTTTCTCCATAAGCTATTAGTAGTGTTTAGCTTTCGATGCTCGTTAGAAGAAAATAGAAGAGTTTGAACTGCACATGAGCAGTGGGCACATGCATGTCTAATGAATGAAAAAAATTGTCAATTGTCATGAAATCTTCACTATAGTCTTTCTTGTGCTGCACAGTATTTCTGAGCAAAATTTTAAGAATATTTATTTTGTAATTTTACTTTCTATAGCGCTCAAAAAATTGGCGTTTTAGTTTTATTTATATAGATAATTACACATGTATAAAATATCCAGACGAGTATACAATTTATTGCATTTATCTATATAATTATTCATTTCAGATGTAATTCTCTTTAAGAGGGTTCAGAAGCAGGAAAACTACGTTCTGGAAATTTCTCTTAGAAAATATAAATATTGTTCTAATCACCTTCCTCATATTTTCAGTTTTCTCCCTTTTCCTTATAGCAATAATATTTTACTCGTTTTCGATATGCTTAAACTATCAAAGAAAATGGAAAATGTCAAAAATTAGGATGTGAACTATTTTGTAATAGATTTATTCAGAAAAATACTCTGTAATACTTCGTAATTTTCTATTGGATGAAAAATAATATTTCTCAATGAATAACAAAATATTGTGATGATTAAAGAGAAAGAATAGTTCGATTCGAAATTATTGTACAGTCAGCGTAAAATTTTTTATATGCTCTTGTTACAAATGCACAGAATAAGCATTTCTTACGTAATTTGAACATGCATTTCGAAATTAGCTGCATATTTTAACGGTTCCTATACTTAATATCATGGCTGGTGAAATAATTGTAATTGAATATTATACTTTAAAAATGACTCTTTTTTATTTAAAGAACAACACATTTATGAGCGAAGCATGTTTTCAAGTCAATTATTAGATCTTTATACATTTATATGTTATTTTAAAATAATGTAATAAATATTTTATTTTCAAAAACTTAATATATTCATACAAAAAATGTTTTAGTATGCAGAGAAATTGGTAATAGTGTATCAAAGTGTATAGGAATCTATAAATTGGCTATATGTTATTCTTAGTTAAAGTAACTTCATTAAATATTCTGTAAAAAATTAGTCAGACCAAGGGTCACTTATTCGAGATCGTATGAACTTAGCAATCATTGTGAGGGGAGATGGCAGGTATAGGCACTCGCAGGGCTGGATCAGGATGAAACAATCAATGAATTGAGGCGTGACATACGAGATAAGCATAAGGCCTGCGAGCAACCGAAAACTGGTAGAATGAGTCATCACATGACGAGAGAAACGAAGAAATTATATCCAATGTAAGCTGCAATAGTCCATCGCAATTAGACCGAAAAATGTCAAATAGGGGAAAAAATTTATATAGTTTTGAAACTTTGGTCAAATACTTCTTTGACCTCAAGGATATCAGAACCGAAAAGTTTCCACCTCTCCGGGGGAGCTTCCGCCCCTAGGGGGGGGGGAAACTGAAGTGAAGTGGAATGTTAGGTCAGCTTTTCCTAGATTTCTTCAACCCTACACATTCAATGTTAGAAATGGTATAGATGAAAGTCGTAGAGCATAAAATTCTACATCAAATGAGTTTCAACAATATATATTTGTTGCAGTAGTACGATTGCAAACTCTCATCAAAGTTGCAATGGTTTTTCAATTTTCAAAAAAAAATCATTATTTTTACAAAAGACGACGCATACAATCAAATATTCTATCTAAATAAAGTTTGTATGTATAAGTATTCACTTTTGTAAGCACATACATATGTCAGAGCACCAATACCAGAGCGCTAGTGTGGTGTAGAAGTTAGGAGGGAGAGTACAAATAGTCCATTGCAATGAGACCGAAAAGCGACAATTAGGAAAAAATTTTATAAAGTTTTGAAAATTTGGTCAAATAATCTTCTGACATCAAGGAAACGGAAACCGTAAAGTTTCTATCCCTTAGAGGGGAACTTCCCCCCAACCCCCCTCGAACTTGCAATACCATCAAAGTACAAAATGATCGAACCCAGCTTATAAAACAATAATTAAAATTGCTTATTTTTTAACTGCAATAAATTATTTTCATAAATATTCTAATTATATGTAGCCTCTTGCTGGCCATGTTTTATAATATCTTTGATACAGTTCCAGAGCTACCAGTTGGTAACACTTCTTCTTCACACTACGGACAGCCCCGCTTTTGAGATCGAGTGATCTCTTTTCGCAGTTTAGGTGGCTGCCCGTAGAAAAAAGCGATCAACCTACCCCGCCCCACGGGGCACACAGGGCCCCGCACCAGAAAGCCGTCCCCGAACGACTTTATTTAGAAAGCATTATCAAAGTAACTATTAGGTATTACAATAAAAGATTATTTTTTAAACAGATGGGGTACAAAGCTGTGTCTAGATGCGGGTCTCCGACAGAATTGAGACCCGTTCTTGATTATATGTATTCATGATGCATGTTATCGGCATTAAAAGAGCACTGATAGAGAAAGATTTCTAAATGCTAGTTGTGACATTAACATTTTTTACAATTACTGGAATTTGCATTATTATTTCAATGTTATTGCAATTGGGTGAAAATTGGTTGGTACCATTTTGATAAGATCATTAAACACCAATTGTTGAGATTATACTCTATGTATAGGAAAGAGGTCAATGCCCCTTACCAAGGGGAGGCTAATAGGAGATAACAGACCAATTGGGGATAACAGGCCTATCCCATTTCCTCGATAACTAAGGTATTATTATTGTTAATAATTGTTTGATGATTACAGCAATGGTGATATCATTCAGACCGAACATTTGTAGAGGTTATACTGGATGTGTCTCAAAGAACATATATCTTATGGGAGACCAAGTGCATTTGAAAAACAAGTTGAGATATGTATTACAAAATATGATGCCAATCGATGAAATATAAGGTAGTATTTACATATATAGAATAGTTTCTGTTAACAATTGCACACAATAATTTTCTTTTACAGACCTGCATTCGCTGATGCTTGTTGTCGGCATTAACTGAACATTGATGGAAAAGATTTTGAATACTAATTATGACAATTACACTTTAACAAATGTTAAAGTTGCATTATTATTTCAAATAATTACTATTTTGATTAAAACAGTTATTCCGGTACTCCGTTACATCGATGATTATTGAGATTATGCTCTAATGCCCCTTCCAAAGAGAGGCTAAATGGAGATAATAAACCTGTTGGGAATTGCATACCTTTTCCCGTTCCTCGAATAATAAGGTTAATTATGGCTAAAAATTATTCACAGCAATGTTAATAGCATTCAGATAGAATAGTTTCATATGTTATACTGGGAGTGCCTCACAAAACATTCATTTTGAGTAACCAAGTGCATTTGAAAAAACTGAAATGTTACTTACAAATACGAGACCAATCGATGAAATATGAGGTAATATTTGCATATAATAAAGAAGTTTCTGTTATCAACTGCCTGAAATAATTTTCATTACAAACCTGCGTTCGTTGTATACTTGGTTAGTTGTACTGAAAGATAGAAACTGTTAAATGCAACACTATTAAGTATTTTACTGATGGGGTAATTGACAAGATGAAGTAATGTAATTGTCGTGATTAAGTAAAAAGTTAATGGGCCATTTACAATACATACATAATATGATAATTCTCGAATCATTTGGAGGTTAAGAGAAAGAAGACAGGAAATATCCGTTTGTAAAACTAGTGATACATTTGGATGACCTATAAAATATTTATATATAAAAAAGAAAAAAAATGAATGTTATGCTTCTCTCTCTCAAATATCTATTTACAGAGATGATGAGGGTCCATTAATTAAGATGTCGTTGTCTATAATAAAGTCCAGTAGTTGTTTCAATCTAGTCCTTGAGCCTGTGTTTTTAAGGATACCCAATTTCCATTGTAAGATGTTGGAATCACTTGGCTTTTTGAAATGCCAGCTCTCAGTTAGAATACATGAAGTGGCAAAGTGTAGTGGTGTCGCAATCTCTCCGCAGCTGCAAAGGTCGGAGTTTCGGAGGTTGAATCTTTTTAAGTATGATGTAAAAGGTCCGTGTTCTGAAAAGAACATAATTTCATAACGGGACCAGTTATGTAGTTTGAAAGAAGGGATAGGTATGATTTCGTGAACTAGTCTGCCAACTGTTCCTTTGTCCCATTCCTTTTTCCATTCTTGTAGAATCTCCTTGTTTAAGATATATTTTAGATGACTTATTGGTTTTAGAATTTCCAAATTTGACCCCTCTGTTATGGCTCTTTTTGCCAGGACGTCGGCTGACTCATTTCCCAGGTGGCCAGTGTGTGCCTTGATCCAGCCAATATTGATGTTGTTTTGTTCTTGGAGTTGGAGTTGAATTTTTCTTACTATTGGATGTGGAGATGTGGGATTTTGTATGGCCTGAAGGCTAGAAAGGCTCTCCGACCAAATATTTACTCTGTTTGAAGCATTCTCATGATGTTTAATGGCTTGTAAGATGGCTTGGAGTTCCGCTTGGAACACATTGTTTTCCTTGGAAAGCTTGCCCATCCATGTTGACGAAATTCTGTTCTCTTCATCGAAGCAACAAACTGCAGACCCTGTGCCATCGTCGTTTTTCGAGCCGTCGGTGTATGTTGAATTTGCTGTTGGGTACTCTTTAAGAGGTTGGGTGGTTATTTGTTTGTCAATCAGAAATTTTGCTGGGTGCATTTGATGTCCTCTTTGGATAACCTCATATTTTGTTGGGTCTAATGGAGTGTTTAAGACCTGTGTTGGTAATCTTAGTCTGGAATTTTTTTTGAATTTTGCCTCTTTGTTCGCTGTTAAATGGAGAGGAGGGATTCCTGTTATTACTTGGAGGCTATTAGTGGCTGTTGTATGGTAGGCTTTTGTTATTAGTAAAAGGAATTTCCTTTGGATGGTATTTAGTTTCGTCTTCATGCTTTCTGTGATTTTTTGCGCCCATGCGACTGCGCCATGGCACAGCATTCTCTCAATTACTGTTTTATAGATTAATTTTCGGTTGGCTGTTGTGAGACCCCAATTCTTTCCGGCTATTCTTTGAAAATGTTGATATTGTTGTAGTGTTTTTGTGCCTTTTTCTTGATACGAAGGATCCATTTAAGCTTGTCGTCTATGATAATTCCGAGATATCTGAGAGTTGATACTTTTTGTATTCTAGTATTGTTCCATTTGATTCTTGCTGGATTTATAAGATTGCCTAGATACATATATTTTGTTTTTTCCAATGAAATTTGTAGTTTATTTAGTTCTGCCCAGATTGAGAAGGTTGTTATTGCTCTGTTAGCTAGTTGTTGAACTCCATCTTTGGTTTTGTGCGAGATAACAAAGGCAAAATCGTCCGCGAAGGCCTGCAGGTGTACATTTTGTGGCTAGTCTGTTTTCAGGATATTATCTGCAACCAGGTTCCAAAAAGCTGGACCGTTGCAGGAACCCTGTGCGCATCCTTTTGTTTGTTGCCAAATTGCTGGGCCTTCTTGCGTTTGTATGATGATCTTCCGGTTGCTGAGGATATCTTATATCAAGAGGCATTACGGCGATGAAGTAACAGTTTTTATTGACGGATATACCGAAAGCAGTGTTAACACAAAGGTTATTGAACGCCAAAGGCGAAGGATGAAGCGTACCTCAAGAGAACTAATTTTTAATGAAAGCACAGTTCTCCTTGACCCTCAGAGACAATTTCTAATCAATCTTGCAAATAAGGAGCGTTTGAACTCGCAAACTTTCTAGCCACTTGGAGAATGCATGCATATGCACGTTTGTAGATGATTCTGATGTACATATTGTGAAGACCACTATAGAGACATATGAGAAGATTAAAAAACAAATTGTTGTAATTGGCCAAGATGTTGATATTCTTGTTCTACTTACTGCTCTTACTCCAGACTATATAGATATTCTCATGTTCACGAAGAAAGAGGAAAGTAACCTGAATAAGACGAGGAATTGCACTGCTTGTAGTTATCCGTTTTTATAGAACCCTGAAATTGTGTCACAACCACTAATCGCATGAACGAAGAGAATCGATTTTTTTGCATTCGATCACAAGATTAGAATTCTGGAGATATTTAGAGCTATAGAACCTATCTTTGACTTTATCCTTACCCTCTTTCAACATGAGAATATCTATATAGACGGGAGTAAGAGCAATAAGTAAAACAAGAATATCAACATCTTAGCCAATTACAACAATTTGTTTCTTAATCTTTTCATATGTCTCTATAGTGGTCTTCACAATATGTACATCAGCATCATTCGTTGCTATAAACGTGCATATGCATACGTTCTCCAAGTGGTTAGAAAGCGAATTGAAACGCTCCTTATTTGCAAGATTGCTTAGAAATTGTATCTGAGGGTCAAGGAGAACTGTGCTTTCATTAAAAATTAGTTCTCTTGAGGTACGCTTCATCCTTCGCCTTTGGCGTTCAATAACCTTTGTGTTAACACTGCTTTCGGTATATCCGTCAAAAACAACTGTTACTTCATCGCCGTAATGCCTCTTGATATAAGACATATATATGATGTAAACATTACCGAAAGTCGCTTGCTTTGGCCATACTACACGATGAATAAGAGAGCCTCTATCAAGAACGAAGTAAAAGTTGTCAGTGTTACCAACTGGTCGCTCTGGAACTGTATCAAAGTTATTATAAAACATAGCCAGCAAGAAGCTACATATAATTAGAATATTTATGAAAATTATTTATTTCAGTTAAAAAAATAAGCAATTTTAATTATTGTTTTTTAAGCTGGGTTCGATCATTTTGTGCTTTGATGGTATTGCAAGTTCTAGGGGGGTTGGGGGGGAAGTCCTCCCCTCAGGGATGGAAACTTTACTATTTCCGTTTCCTTGATGTCAGAAGAGTATTTGACCAAATTTTCAAAACTTTATAAAATTTTCTCCTAATTGTCGTTTTTCGGTCTCATTGCAATGGACTATTTGTACTCTCCCTCCTAACTTCCACACCACACTAGCGCTCTGGTATTGGTGCTGTGACATATGTATGTGCTTACAAAAGTGAATACTTATACATACAAACTTTATTTAGATAGAATATTTGATTGTATGCGTCGTCTTTTGTAAGAATAATGATTTTTTTTGAAAATTGAAAAATCATTGCAACTTTGATAAGAGTTTGTAAACGTACTACTGCAACAAAATATATAGTGTTGAAACTCATTTGATGTAGAATTTTATGCTCTACGACTTTCATCTATACCATTTCTAACATTGAATGTGTAGGGTTGAAGAAATCTAGGAAAAACTGACCTAACACTTCACTTCACTTAGGGGTGGTTTTCCCGCTTAGGGGTGGAAGCTCCCCCCGGAGAGGTGGAAACTTTTCTGTTCTGATAGCCTTGAGATCAAAGAAGTATTTGACCAAAGTTTCAAAACTATATAAATTTTTTCCCCTATTTTACCTAATTGCAACGGGCTACAAGTGAACCGTTAAGAAATCGCAGTGTCTATAGCGTGGTACCTGAACCGATGTTGAGTCTGAATTTAAAATTTTTCATTTAAAGTTTAATTTCTTATGCCCTCATCAAAAGACTGTAAATTTTATCACTCCTGGAAAAGCGTATTTAGGAAGGTAAGAGTAAAATGTTTTTATTTATTCTTCCTTTAAATAATTAGAACATGTTTTAACTATGCATGTTGATAAACCTATCTCATTGATTCAAATAGCTATTACAGATACTTGATGATACTAATTTCGATACTTACACTGGCTTTATCTGATTATTTAAAATTGCTACGCAGTTATTACGTTAATACAATGTTTTTATTTGTTAGCTAAGTTGAATCGTAAATGTATGAAAGTTTAATCGAAAGTCTGCAAGTGCATTGTTTATTAATAAATGTTTAAGTCTCTAAAGGATCTTCTGTAATATTCGTCTTATTCGTGTAATTCTATCTTATCTCGTAGGTCATGGTTGAGGCCGGCAAATGATGAAATACAGAGAAGAATTTTTGAGAGGCGATAATATTGAATGCATAGGTGGAAGAAACTTTGCTGATTTGATTTCCAAATAATTTAAAGAGATAAGTATATTAAATGCTAGTTCTTATTAAGTGTAAAACTTCTGGTAATGGGTTTTTCTCAAACATAGCCCACGAATATAATACTATAATATAAATCAATAACTATTATAATATAAGAAATAATCATTTAAATAAGTTTAAAATAACTGATTTTTGTAGAAAAATTAACATGCTTTACAAGAAAAGTGAAATTAATTCCGATTAAACGAGAAATCTCCTCCGCCAGTTTTTCAACAATTCTGCTTAAATATCGCTGAAATAAGTTTAACACTCATATAAGTTTTCAATTCAAAGCAATTCAGAAAATTTCATTCATTGAAATGAAGAATTTCTAGGAAGTATGAATAACAAAATATGCATTATATTAACAAGAAATTTCTAGAGTTATATTTTTCCATAAGTAAAAAATGAAAGAAAAAAACGTGCTCTCCCTTTCAGCCATTCTGAGAAAAGTTGAACGTCTTCAATTATAAATGCTTTTCACTTTTCAGAAACATTATAGGGAGAATGAGAACAGAATAATTTAATGCAAATGATTTCGGAGAAGGGCAGATTTTAATGAGAATTTTTTTTAAAAAAATTAGGACTTTTATTAAGATATTTCTTTTATTTAATGAGTTTACTTATTTCGGAGAACAAATTTAATCATTTAAAATAATTCTGTGTAGGAGTAAGTTCGTTAATATATAAATATATAGGCGCACTTCAATATGAATGTTATATTATATATGGATTAGATATGGATTTCGCGATAGAATACAGTAACCTAATTTATTGCCGAATTAATATTTAGCCTGGCAATCGTCGAAACTGCATGCTTCATACTAGACACACTGATCTTCCAGAGGACATGCTATTTCTTTAATCTAAAGTGTCTTAATTTTTAATTTTTATAATTAAATACCTATGTTCATTTTAGTACACATTATTTTATTTACACTAGCTTCCAAAGGCATCCCCTAAATTTCTAGCAAATCGTTCCCGTCGCACCGATTGTACTTTTTAAAGATAATTTGGAAACTAGAACAGTAAGTACTGGCATTATTCGCGGCAGTTTTAAATCAACATTCGAACTGATATGAAATGTGGCAGAGGGAGGAAAACAATTGCATCGACGTCAGTGGAGGATGTGGCTACAGCATTGCAGAAAGCTTCAAGCAGTGCTTTGGGAACGTACAGTGCACGGGAAATTTCCCGAAGTTTAGACAAGTCTGTAAGCACGGTTCTCAAAATTTTACGAAACATCCTGCAATGCTATTCATTCAAAAGTACACATGTTCAGTAGTTAGTACCTGCTGACGTGCCAAAACGAGAACTTTCGCCCTGCAATTTCTTGCTCGAATGCAAGTGGACAATGCATGGCCATGGAACATTTTGTGTACAGACGAAGCCCATTTCCATCTCCACGGTTTTGTCAATATTCAAAATTGTAGAATATGGGCGAGAAAGAATCTGTTCCAAATGCAACCACTGCCTCTTCATTCTCAAAAGTTCACTGTGTGGTGTGGGTTTACGGCAGCTTTAATCGTTGGTTCTTACTTTTTCGAGGAGATTGGTCCTTCGGGTCCTGTAACCTGTACAGTCAAAGGGACACGTTATGAATATCTTTTACAAAACCAACCCATCCCAGCACTACAACAGCGCGGATGAGTGGATAGCACAATTTTTATGCAAGATGGCGCTCTTCTGCACGTTGCAACATCAGTGAAGCAGCTGTTAAATCTGCATTGTGGAAATTATAGAATTATCAGTGGCCATTTCCCAACAACCTGACCGCCACGATCACCTGACCTGAACGCTTGCGACTTCTGTCTGTAGGGTTACCTAAAAGATGTATGTACGGGGGTTCTATTGCGAACTTAGCTGAGTTGAAAAACCGCATTACGCAGCACATTCACAATATAACCTCTGAAACACTCGGATCTGTTGTGGAATATGCTGTTTTGCGCTTCCAGCTCATAGGAGAAAACGGTGGACAGCATATTGAACATTTCTTAAGCAAGTTGAAGCCGACTTCATTTCCTTGATGGTTTCATCAGTTGCTTTCCTTTTCTATGGTTTTTGGGATAGGGGCAATTAAAAACTGATTTCATTTTTGCTTTTTCTACGGTTTTGGCCTAGGAACAATTAAAACCCGATTTTTTCCTATCCGCTGTGGCACCACCTTGTCGTTGAGGATGAGCTTTGCACAAAGAGTGCCACATCAACATGTCACGTCTTTTAATTAGCATCTTAAAATTAGCATATCTTTAAAAAGCAATCGTCTTTTAGCATCTTATCACGAGTACAACACCATCTATCGGTCAACTTTTGAACTATTTTTTTCTTTCGCAAAACAAATTCCCATTGCTTCGCGTATACTCAAATGAAATATCAGGTCATTCTGACCAGTGGCTCTTTTTTTACAGACTTTTGAAAGTGCAACTTTAATTATAATCACCCTGTATTATTTACTCAACAGGAAACGACATAAATAAATTCCTGAAAAGTCATCTAACGTGTTTTACATAAGCAGACAAGTTCAGTCAAGGTCAGAGAAGAGAGAGAGAGAGAGCTAGATCACCTGATACGATATCTCTAGTGAGATTTTAGGGTGCAGTATCGAATCTTTTCGCCTGTTGTGAGGTGTTTGAGAACACTACATACTATATACAGAAATATCAATAACTCTTGACACTATAATGACGGTAAAAAATAAATAATAACCATTCTCAGATATTTAAGTGACACTGAAATAGCACATCTCATGGAAGCACCTCATTGCGAAGTGGAAGATTTTTCTGAACCTGAAAATCATACAAGTGAGGAAATTGGAACTTCTAATTATAATGACAATATTCTTACTCAAACTGTTCGTAATACGCAGCATATTCAGTCAAAACATCAAAATATAAACTGGACATAGGATCACGTCCTGACCCCCTGAATTCTGCCAATTTTATGAAAACAGCTCTAATCGTAACTGGGCATTCAACATTAAAAACAAAGGTCGTAAAAAGCACATTTGAAACTGTATTCAGGTCTACAATACAGAATTATATCATCATAAATGACAATTATTGAAGGCGAAAAGGTATATGGAAAAGAATGGACCATCATTCTCATGCGCACACTGCCTCATGATATATAAATTAGTAACCGACTTGACAAAAAGCCGGAAATTATAATAGAGTGCAGTTCCAGTAAAGGATCTGTCGATATAATTGCTAACTTCTGAATACATATATTTGTAAAAGGAAAAAAATCTCTGGCCTATGGTTATAATTTATAATAAGCTTGATAGTTCTGTTTATAATGTAATTATTCTCTGGATATCAATAAATAGCAATGGAATAAAAACAAATTAATAAAAAGGTTTTTTGAAAGACAAATTATTATTTGCTTCATATATTCCAGGAAAACAGCATCTCTAAACAAATAAAGAGTCACTTAAAATAATCAAAAGAATACAGGATGAATGGCAAAATGATTTATCATTAACATGCATTGTTAATTTACAGATGAGTAATGAACTTTCCTGATGCATGTTCCGTCAATCAATCAATGATAATAAAAATCTAATAACTAAAGGCTTCTTGGAGCTAAATTATTCGACATAGAGCTTGTCAAATTCTACTAAAATATTCATTATTTATTAGAGTAAAATATGTCTTTCAGGAAAAGTCATAGTTTTACTACTTTTTTGTATTAATGATGTTTTTGTAGAAGAAGTCAAACCACCCGGTTTTAACCCACTAGTGGTCTAAAACCGGGTGCACACGTTAACTCTATGGGAAATTAGGGAAAACTATATTTTTAGTTTAAAAGTAGCATACAATTTTATTTTATGTGGCAATTTAATAATAAAACATTTTTTAAGATTTAACAATAGTTATAATAGTAGTAGAAAAGAAATTTTAAGGAAAAAGACAATTTATTTCGAATTTAATAATAATTACAACAGTCGACAATTTAAGAATAAAGACATTTTTTTTAAGATTTAACAATAGATACCGAAATCAACAATTTAAAATA
>BGPR01030471.1:0-18644 GCA_013235015.1 Araneus ventricosus
TATTTTAAATTGTTGATTTCGGTATCTATTGTTAAATCTTAAAAAAAATGTCTTTATTCTTAAATTGTCGACTGTTGTAATTATTATTAAATTCGAAATAAATTGTCTTTTTCCTTAAAATTTCTTTTCTACTACTATTATAACTATTGTTAAATCTTAAAAAATGTTTTATTATTAAATTGCCACATAAAATAAAATTGTATGCTACTTTTAAACTAAAAATATAGTTTTCCCTAATTTCCCATAGAGTTAACGTGTGCACCCGGTTTTAGACCACTAGTGGGTTAAAACCGGGTGGTTTGACTTCTTCTACAAAAACATCATTAATACAAAAAAGTAGTAAAACTATGACTTTTCCTGAAAGACATATTTTACTCTAATAAATAATGAATATTTTAGTAGAATTTGACAAGCTCTATGTCGAATAATTTAGCTCCAAGAAGCCTTTAGTTATTAGATTTTTATTATCATTGATTGATTGACGGAACATGCATCAGGAAAGTTCATTACTCATCTGTAAATTAACAATGCATGTTAATGATAAATCATTTTGCCATTCATCCTGTATTCTTTTGATTATTTTAAGTGACTCTTTATTTGTTTAGAGATGCTGTTTTCCTGGAATATATGAAGCAAATAATAATTTGTCTTTCAAAAAACCTTTTTATTAATTTGTTTTTATTCCATTGCTATTTATTGATATCCAGAGAATAATTACATTATAAACAGAACTATCAAGCTTATTATAAATTATAACCATAGGCCAGAGATTTTTTTCCTTTTACAAATATATGTATTCAGAAGTTAGCAATTATATCGACAGATCCTTTACTGGAACTGCACTCTATTATAATTTCCGGCTTTTTGTCAAGTCGGTTACTAATTTATATATCATGAGGCAGTGTGCGCATGAGAATGATGGTCCATTCTTTTCCATATACCTTTTCGCCTTCAATAATTGTCATTTATGATGATATAATTCTGTATTGTAGACCTGAATACAGTTTCAAATGTGCTTTTTACGACCTTTGTTTTTAATGTTGAATGCCCAGTTACGATTAGAGCTGTTTTCATAAAATTGGCAGAATTCAGGGGGTCAGGACGTGATCCTATGTCCAGTTTATATTTTGATGTTTTGACTGAATATGCTGCGTATTACGAACAGTTTGAGTAAGAATATTGTCATTATAATTAGAAGTTCCAATTTCCTCACTTGTATGATTTTCAGGTTCAGAAAAATCTTCCACTTCGCAATGAGGTGCTTCCATGAGATGTGCTATTTCAGTGTCACTTAAATATCTGAGAATGGTTATTATTTATTTTTTACCGTCATTATAGTGTCAAGAGTTATTGATATTTCTGTATATAGTATGTAGTGTTCTCAAACACCTCACAACAGGCGAAAAGATTCGATACTGCACCCTAAAATCTCACTAGAGATATCGTATCAGGTGATCTAGCTCTCTCTCTCTCTCTTCTCTGACCTTGACTGAACTTGTCTGCTTATGTAAAACACGTTAGATGACTTTTCAGGAATTTATTTATGTCGTTTCCTGTTGAGTAAATAATACAGGGTGATTATAATTAAAGTTGCACTTTCAAAAGTCTGTAAAAAAAGAGCCACTGGTCAGAATGACCTGATATTTCATTTGAGTATACGCGAAGCAATGGGAATTTGTTTTGCGAAAGAAAAAAATAGTTCAAAAGTTGACCGATAGATGGTGTTGTACTCGTGATAAGATGCTAAAAGACGATTGCTTTTTAAAGATATGCTAATTTTAAGATGCTAATTAAAAGACGTGACATGTTGATGTGGCACTCTTTGTGCAAAGCTCATCCTCAACGACAAGGTGGTGCCACAGCGGATAGGAAAAAATCGGGTTTTAATTGTTCCTAGGCCAAAACCGTAGAAAAAGCAAAAATGAAATCAGTTTTTAATTGCCCCTATCCCAAAAACCATAGAAAAGGAAAGCAACTGATGAAACCATCAAGGAAATGAAGTCGGCTTCAACTTGCTTAAGAAATGTTCAATATGCTGTCCACCGTTTTCTCCTATGAGCTGGAAGCGCAAAACAGCATATTCCACAACAGATCCGAGTGTTTCAGAGGTTATATTGTGAATGTGCTGCGTAATGCGGTTTTTCAACTCAGCTAAGTTCGCAATAGAACCCCCGTACATACATCTTTTAGGTAACCCTACAGACAGAAGTCGCAAGCGTTCAGGTCAGGTGATCGTGGCGGTCAGGTTGTTGGGAAATGGCCACTGATAATTCTATAATTTCCACAATGCAGATTTAACAGCTGCTTCACTGATGTTGCAACGTGCAGAAGAGCGCCATCTTGCATAAAAATTGTGCTATCCACTCATCCGCGCTGTTGTAGTGCTGGGATGGGTTGGTTTTGTAAAAGATATTCATAACGTGTCCCTTTGACTGTACAGGTTACAGGACCCGAAGGACCAATCTCCTCGAAAAAGTAAGAACCAACGATTAAAGCTGCCGTAAACCCACACCACACAGTGAACTTTTGAGAATGAAGAGGCAGTGGTTGCATTTGGAACAGATTCTTTCTCGCCCATATTCTACAATTTTGAATATTGACAAAACCGTGGAGATGGAAATGGGCTTCGTCTGTACACAAAATGTTCCATGGCCATGCATTGTCCACTTGCATTCGAGCAAGAAATTGCAGGGCGAAAGTTCTCGTTTTGGCACGTCAGCAGGTACTAACTACTGAACATGTGTACTTTTGAATGAATAGCATTGCAGGATGTTTCGTAAAATTTTGAGAACCGTGCTTACAGACTTGTCTAAACTTCGGGAAATTTCCCGTGCACTGTACGTTCCCAAAGCACTGCTTGAAGCTTTCTGCAATGCTGTAGCCACATCCTCCACTGACGTCGATGCAATTGTTTTCCTCCCTCTGCCACATTTCATATCAGTTCGAATGTTGATTTAAAACTGCCGCGAATAATGCCAGTACTTACTGTTCTAGTTTCCAAATTATCTTTAAAAAGTACAATCGGTGCGACGGGAACGATTTGCTAGAAATTTAGGGGATGCCTTTGGAAGCTAGTGTAAATAAAATAATGTGTACTAAAATGAACATAGGTATTTAATTATAAAAATTAAAAATTAAGACACTTTAGATTAAAGAAATAGCATGTCCTCTGGAAGATCAGTGTGTCTAGTATGAAGCATGCAGTTTCGACGATTGCCAGGCTAAATATTAATTCGGCAATAAATTAGGTTACTGTATTCTATCGCGAAATCCATATCTAATCCATATATAATATAACATTCATATTGAAGTGCGCCTATATATTTATATATTAACGAACTTACTCCTACACAGAATTATTTTAAATGATTAAATTTGTTCTCCGAAATAAGTAAACTCATTAAATAAAAGAAATATCTTAATAAAAGTCCTAATTTTTTTAAAAAAAATTCTCATTAAAATCTGCCCTTCTCCGAAATCATTTGCATTAAATTATTCTGTTCTCATTCTCCCTATAATGTTTCTGAAAAGTGAAAAGCATTTATAATTGAAGACGTTCAACTTTTCTCAGAATGGCTGAAAGGGAGAGCACGTTTTTTTCTTTCATTTTTTACTTATGGAAAAATATAACTCTAGAAATTTCTTGTTAATATAATGCATATTTTGTTATTCATACTTCCTAGAAATTCTTCATTTCAATGAATGAAATTTTCTGAATTGCTTTGAATTGAAAACTTATATGAGTGTTAAACTTATTTCAGCGATATTTAAGCAGAATTGTTGAAAAACTGGCGGAGGAGATTTCTCGTTTAATCGGAATTAATTTCACTTTTCTTGTAAAGCATGTTAATTTTTCTACAAAAATCAGTTATTTTAAACTTATTTAAATGATTATTTCTTATATTATAATAGTTATTGATTTATATTATAGTATTATATTCGTGGGCTATGTTTGAGAAAAACCCATTACCAGAAGTTTTACACTTAATAAGAACTAGCATTTAATATACTTATCTCTTTAAATTATTTGGAAATCAAATCAGCAAAGTTTCTTCCACCTATGCATTCAATATTATCGCCTCTCAAAAATTCTTCTCTGTATTTCATCATTTGCCGGCCTCAACCATGACCTACGAGATAAGATAGAATTACACGAATAAGACGAATATTACAGAAGATCCTTTAGAGACTTAAACATTTATTAATAAACAATGCACTTGCAGACTTTCGATTAAACTTTCATACATTTACGATTCAACTTAGCTAACAAATAAAAACATTGTATTAACGTAATAACTGCGTAGCAATTTTAAATAATCAGATAAAGCCAGTGTAAGTATCGAAATTAGTATCATCAAGTATCTGTAATAGCTATTTGAATCAATGAGATAGGTTTATCAACATGCATAGTTAAAACATGTTCTAATTATTTAAAGGAAGAATAAATAAAAACATTTTACTCTTACCTTCCTAAATACGCTTTTCCAGGAGTGATAAAATTTACAGTCTTTTGATGAGGGCATAAGAAATTAAACTTTAAATGAAAAATTTTAAATTCAGACTCAACATCGGTTCAGGTACCACGCTATAGACACTGCGATTTCTTAACGGTTCACTTGTAGCCCGTTGCAATTAGGTAAAATAGGGGAAAAAATTTATATAGTTTTGAAACTTTGGTCAAATACTTCTTTGATCTCAAGGCTATCAGAACAGAAAAGTTTCCACCTCTCCGGGGGGAGCTTCCACCCCTAAGCGGGAAAACCACCCCTAAGTGAAGTGAAGTGTTAGGTCAGTTTTTCCTAGATTTCTTCAACCCTACACATTCAATGTTAGAAATGGTATAGATGAAAGTCGTAGAGCATAAAATTCTACATCAAATGAGTTTCAACACTATATATTTTGTTGCAGTAGTACGTTTACAAACTCTTATCAAAGTTGCAATGATTTTTCAATTTTCAAAAAAAATCATTATTCTTACAAAAGACGACGCATACAATCAAATATTCTATCTAAATAAAGTTTGTATGTATAAGTATTCACTTTTGTAAGCACATACATATGTCACAGCACCAATACCAGAGCGCTAGTGTGGTGTGGAAGTTAGGAGGGAGAGTACAAATAGTCCATTGCAATGAGACCGAAAAACGACAATTAGGAGAAAATTTTATAAAGTTTTGAAAATTTGGTCAAATACTCTTCTGACATCAAGGAAACGGAAATAGTAAAGTTTCCATCCCTGAGGGGAGGACTTCCCCCCCAACCCCCCTAGAACTTGCAATACCATCAAAGCACAAAATGATCGAACCCAGCTTAAAAAACAATAATTAAAATTGCTTATTTTTTTAACTGAAATAAATAATTTTCATAAATATTCTAATTATATGTAGCTTCTTGCTGGCTATGTTTTATAATAACTTTGATACAGTTCCAGAGCGACCAGTTGGTAACACTGACAACTTTTACTTCGTTCTTGATAGAGGCTCTCTTATTCATCGTGTAGTATGGCCAAAGCAAGCGACTTTCGGTAATGTTTACATCATATATATGTCTTATATCAAGAGGCATTACGGCGATGAAGTAACAGTTGTTTTTGACGGATATACCGAAAGCAGTGTTAACACAAAGGTTATTGAACGCCAAAGGCGAAGGATGAAGCGTACCTCAAGAGAACTAATTTTTAATGAAAGCACAGTTCTCCTTGACCCTCAGATACAATTTCTAAGCAATCTTGCAAATAAGGAGCGTTTCAATTCGCTTTCTAACCACTTGGAGAACGTATGCATATGCACGTTTATAGCAACGAATGATGCTGATGTACATATTGTGAAGACCACTATAGAGACATATGAAAAGATTAAGAAACAAATTGTTGTAATTGGCTAAGATGTTGATATTCTTGTTTTACTTATTGCTCTTACTCCCGTCTATATAGATATTCTCATGTTGAAAGAGGGTAAGGATAAAGTCAAAGATAGGTTCTATAGCTCTAAATATCTCCAGAATTCTAATCTTGTGATCGAATGCAAAAAAATCGATTCTCTTCGTTCATGCGATTAGTGGTTGTGACACAATTTCAGGGTTCTATAAAAACGGATAACTACAAGCAGTGCAATTCCTCGTCTTATTCAGGTTACTTTCCTCTTTCTTCGTGAACATGAGAATATCTATATAGTCTGGAGTAAGAGCAGTAAGTAGAACAAGAATATCAACATCTTGGCCAATTACAACAATTTGTTTTTTAATCTTCTCATATGTCTCTATAGTGGTCTTCACAATATGTACATCAGAATCATCTACAAACGTGCATATGCATGCATTCTCCAAGTGGCTAGAAAGTTTGCGAGTTCAAACGCTCCTTATTTGCAAGATTGATTAGAAATTGTCTCTGAGGGTCAAGGAGAACTGTGCTTTCATTAAAAATTAGTTCTCTTGAGGTACGCTTCATCCTTCGCCTTTGGCGTTCAATAACCTTTGTGTTAACACTGCTTTCGGTATATCCGTCAATAAAAACTGTTACTTCATCGCCGTAATGCCTCTTGATATAAGATATCCTCAGCAACCGGAAGATCATCATACAAACGCAAGAAGGCCCAGCAATTTGGCAACAAACAAAAGGATGCGCACAGGGTTCCTGCAACGGTCCAGCTTTTTGGAACCTGGTTGCAGATAATATCCTGAAAACAGACTAGCCACAAAATGTACACCTGCAGGCCTTCGCGGACGATTTTGCCTTTGTTATCTCGCACAAAACCAAAGATGGAGTTCAACAACTAGCTAACAGAGCAATAACAACCTTCTCAATCTGGGCAGAACTAAATAAACTACAAATTTCATTGGAAAAAACAAAATATATGTATCTAGGCAATCTTATAAATCCAGCAAGAATCAAATGGAACAATACTAGAATACAAAAAGTATCAACTCTCAGATATCTCGGAATTATCATAGACGACAAGCTTAAATGGATCCTTCGTATCAAGAAAAAGGCACAAAAACACTACAACAATATCAACATTTTCAAAGAATAGCCGGAAAGAATTGGGGTCTCACAACAGCCAACCGAAAATTAATCTATAAAACAGTAATTGAGAGAATGCTGTGCCATGGCGCAGTCGCATGGGCGCAAAAAATCACAGAAAGCATGAAGACGAAACTAAATACCATCCAAAGGAAATTCCTTTTACTAATAACAAAAGCCTACCATACAACAGCCACTAATAGCCTCCAAGTAATAACAGGAATCCCTCCTCTCCATTTAACAGCGAACAAAGAGGCAAAATTCAAAAAAAATTCCAGACTAAGATTACCAACACAGGTCTTAAACACTCCATTAGACCCAACAAAATATGAGGTTATCCAAAGAGGACATCAAATGCACCCAGCAAAATTTCTGATTGACAAACAAATAACCACCCAACCTCTTAAAGAGTACCCAACAGCAAATTCAACATACACCGACGGCTCGAAAAACGACGATGGCACAGGGTCTGCAGTTTGTTGCTTCGATGAAGAGAACAGAATTTCGTCAACATGGATGGGCAAGCTTTCCAAGGAAAACAATGTGTTCCAAGCGGAACTCCAAGCCATCTTACAAGCCATTAAACATCATGAGAATGCTTCAAACAGAGTAAATATTTGGTCGGAGAGCCTTTCTAGCCTTCAGGCCATACAAAATCCCACATCTCCACATCCAATAGTAAGAAAAATTCAACTCCAACTCCAAGAACAAAACAACATCAATATTGGCTGGATCAAGGCACACACTGGCCACCTGGGAAATGAGTCAGCCGACGTCCTGGCAAAAAGAGCCATAACAGAGGGGTCAAATTTGGAAATTCTAAAACCAATAAGTCATCTAAAATATATCTTAAACAAGGAGATTCTACAAGAATGGAAAAAGGAATGGGACAAAGGAACAGTTGGCAGACTAGTTCACGAAATCATACCTATCCCTTCTTTCAAACTACATAACTGGTCCCGTTATGAAATTATGTTCTTTTCAGAACACGGACCTTTTACATCATACTTAAAAAGATTCAACCTCCGAAACTCCGACCTTTGCAGCTGCGGAGAGATTGCGACACCACTACACTTTGCCACTTCATGTATTCTAACTGAGAGCTGGCATTTCAAAAAGCCAAGTGATTCCAACATCTTACAATGGAAATTGGGTATCCTTAAAAACACAGGCTCAAGGACTAGATTGAAACAACTACTGGACTTTATTATAGACAACGACATCTTAATTAATGGACCCTCATCATCTCTGTAAATAGATATTTGAGAGAGAGAAGCATAACATTCATTTTTTTTCTTTTTTATATATAAATATTTTATAGGTCATCCAAATGTATCACTAGTTTTACAAACGGATATTTCCTGTCTTCTTTCTCTTAACCTCCAAATGATTCGAGAATTATCATATTATGTATGTATTGTAAATGGCCCATTAACTTTTTACTTAATCACGACAATTACATTACTTCATCTTGTCAATTACCCCATCAGTAAAATACTTAATAGTGTTGCATTTAACAGTTTCTATCTTTCAGTACAACTAACCAAGTATACAACGAACGCAGGTTTGTAATGAAAATTATTTCAGGCAGTTGATAACAGAAACTTCTTTATTATATGCAAATATTACCTCATATTTCATCGATTGGTCTCGTATTTGTAAGTAACATTTCAGTTTTTTCAAATGCACTTGGTTACTCAAAATGAATGTTTTGTGAGGCACTCCCAGTATAACATATGAAACTATTCTATCTGAATGCTATTAACATTGCTGTGAATAATTTTTAGCCATAATTAACCTTATTATTCGAGGAACGGGAAAAGGTATGCAATTCCCAACAGGTTTATTATCTCCATTTAGCCTCTCTTTGGAAGGGGCATTAGAGCATAATCTCAATAATCATCGATGTAACGGAGTACCGGAATAACTGTTTTAATCAAAATAGTAATTATTTGAAATAATAATGCAACTTTAACATTTGTTAAAGTGTAATTGTCATAATTAGTATTCAAAATCTTTTCCATCAATGTTCAGTTAATGCCGACAACAAGCATCAGCGAATGCAGGTCTGTAAAAGAAAATTATTGTGTGCAATTGTTAACAGAAACTATTCTATATATGTAAATACTACCTTATATTTCATCGATTGGCATCATATTTTGTAATACATATCTCAACTTGTTTTTCAAATGCACTTGGTCTCCCATAAGATATATGTTCTTTGAGACACATCCAGTATAACCTCTACAAATGTTCGGTCTGAATGATATCACCATTGCTGTAATCATCAAACAATTATTAACAATAATAATACCTTAGTTATCGAGGAAATGGGATAGGCCTGTTATCCCCAATTGGTCTGTTATCTCCTATTAGCCTCCCCTTGGTAAGGGGCATTGACCTCTTTCCTATACATAGAGTATAATCTCAACAATTGGTGTTTAATGATCTTATCAAAATGGTACCAACCAATTTTCACCCAATTGCAATAACATTGAAATAATAATGCAAATTCCAGTAATTGTAAAAAATGTTAATGTCACAACTAGCATTTAGAAATCTTTCTCTATCAGTGCTCTTTTAATGCCGATAACATGCATCATGAATACATATAATCAAGAACGGGTCTCAATTCTGTCGGAGACCCGCATCTAGACACAGCTTTGTACCCCATCTGTTTAAAAAATAATCTTTTATTGTAATACCTAATAGTTACTTTGATAATGCTTTCTAAATAAAGTCGTTCGGGGACGGCTTTCTGGTGCGGGGCCCTGTGTGCCCCGTGGGGCGGGGTAGGTTGATCGCTTTTTTCTACGGGCAGCCACCTAAACTGCGAAAAGAGATCACTCGATCTCAAAAGCGGGGCTGTCCGTAGTGTGAAGAAGAAGTGTTACCAACTGGTAGCTCTGGAACTGTATCAAAGATATTATAAAACATGGCCAGCAAGAGGCTACATATAATTAGAATATTTATGAAAATAATTTATTGCAGTTAAAAAATAAGCAATTTTAATTATTGTTTTATAAGCTGGGTTCGATCATTTTGTACTTTGATGGTATTGCAAGTTCGAGGGGGGTTGGGGGGAAGTTCCCCTCTAAGGGATAGAAACTTTACGGTTTCCGTTTCCTTGATGTCAGAAGATTATTTGACCAAATTTTCAAAACTTTATAAAATTTTTTCCTAATTGTCGCTTTTCGGTCTCATTGCAATGGACTATTTGTACTCTCCCTCCTAACTTCTACACCACACTAGCGCTCTGGTATTGGTGCTCTGACATATGTATGTGCTTACAAAAGTGAATACTTATACATACAAACTTTATTTAGATAGAATATTTGATTGTATGCGTCGTCTTTTGTAAAAATAATGATTTTTTTTTGAAAATTGAAAAACCATTGCAACTTTGATGAGAGTTTGCAATCGTACTACTGCAACAAATATATATTGTTGAAACTCATTTGATGTAGAATTTTATGCTCTACGACTTTCATCTATACCATTTCTAACATTGAATGTGTAGGGTTGAAGAAATCTAGGAAAAGCTGACCTAACATTCCACTTCACTTCAGTTTCCCCCCCCCCTAGGGGCGGAAGCTCCCCCGGAGAGGTGGAAACTTTTCGGTTCTGATATCCTTGAGGTCAAAGAAGTATTTGACCAAAGTTTCAAAACTATATAAATTTTTTCCCCTATTTGACATTTTTCGGTCTAATTGCGATGGACTATTGCAGCTTACATTGGATATAATTTCTTCGTTTCTCTCGTCATGTGATGACTCATTCTACCAGTTTTCGGTTGCTCGCAGGCCTTATGCTTATCTCGTATGTCACGCCTCAATTCATTGATTGTTTCATCCTGATCCAGCCCTGCGAGTGCCTATACCTGCCATCTCCCCTCACAATGATTGCTAAGTTCATACGATCTCGAATAAGTGACCCTTGGTCTGACTAATTTTTTACAGAATATTTAATGAAGTTACTTTAACTAAGAATAACATATAGCCAATTTATAGATTCCTATACACTTTGATACACTATTACCAATTTCTCTGCATACTAAAACATTTTTTGTATGAATATATTAAGTTTTTGAAAATAAAATATTTATTACATTATTTTAAAATAACATATAAATGTATAAAGATCTAATAATTGACTTGAAAACATGCTTCGCTCATAAATGTGTTGTTCTTTAAATAAAAAAGAGTCATTTTTAAAGTATAATATTCAATTACAATTATTTCACCAGCCATGATATTAAGTATAGGAACCGTTAAAATATGCAGCTAATTTCGAAATGCATGTTCAAATTACGTAAGAAATGCTTATTCTGTGCATTTGTAACAAGAGCATATAAAAAATTTTACGCTGACTGTACAATAATTTCGAATCGAACTATTCTTTCTCTTTAATCATCACAATATTTTGTTATTCATTGAGAAATATTATTTTTCATCCAATAGAAAATTACGAAGTATTACAGAGTATTTTTCTGAATAAATCTATTACAAAATAGTTCACATCCTAATTTTTGACATTTTCCATTTTCTTTGATAGTTTAAGCATATCGAAAACGAGTAAAATATTATTGCTATAAGGAAAAGGGAGAAAACTGAAAATATGAGGAAGGTGATTAGAACAATATTTATATTTTCTAAGAGAAATTTCCAGAACGTAGTTTTCCTGCTTCTGAACCCTCTTAAAGAGAATTACATCTGAAATGAATAATTATATAGATAAATGCAATAAATTGTATACTCGTCTGGATATTTTATACATGTGTAATTATCTATATAAATAAAACTAAAACGCCAATTTTTTGAGCGCTATAGAAAGTAAAATTACAAAATAAATATTCTTAAAATTTTGCTCAGAAATACTGTGCAGCACAAGAAAGACTATAGTGAAGATTTCATGACAATTGACAATTTTTTTCATTCATTAGACATGCATGTGCCCACTGCTCATGTGCAGTTCAAACTCTTCTATTTTCTTCTAACGAGCATCGAAAGCTAAACACTACTAATAGCTTATGGAGAAAATTAGATTTCAGCGGTTTTTAAAAATCTTTTGGTTCAAAAGATGTTCTCATTTGAAACACACAAAAAAAATGTTACAGACGATAAAAGGATTTTGTGTTCTATATTATTTTATATAAAAATATTTCTTTAAATTATAAATATTAGACGGGAAAGTATTTTTCCCGAACAAAGCCGGATATGTAAATTAATTTTGAAATAAAATCTTATAGAGGATTTTGAAAGTAATATGATTTTGAAATTTCTTTGCTTTGAAATAAGAATTTAACAGATTCTATCCGTGCCCTTTAGTAAAATATTCCAAAATGTATTCAATAAGACGATTGATAAATTTATTCCATTTGAAAACGATCATAAAATAAAAGAGCCACATGAACATTTTTTTCTATACGTCTCGAAATAATTAAATGAGCTTAATTTAAAGTCTAGAAGAAAAAAAGTACAATTTTAAATTCAGAACATAAAAGGTCATGAACTTGCATATAATATAGACTATAATTTTGCTTTCTGAAAGAATTTCAGAGCTGTTTAGTTTACATAGTGTTGAAATGAGGCAATACTTTCGGTGAAATTTTCTTGACGTTCCAAACAGGAATATAATATTCTGAGAAAAAATAACGCGTTACTATATACATATAATTGTTATTAAAAATATATTTCTAATAATAGAATTATACTGAAAATATTTCCGTTGCATCCAGTTAAGAAAAGAATGTTCTTTTAAGGATTTTAGAATGTCTTTTAATAACGATACAATCTATACTGAAAATGTGAAAGAGAGTATTTTTTTATGTAGAGTACCTAGTGAGTGCTAATCAAACTGTTATTTTATTTATTTGTTTCAAAATTAAAGAAATTCCATATTTGAAACATAAACTGTTTCACTGATATCTAACAAGTAAAATATGTTATGGCAATGAAATACGTGTTAAAAACGTCAGAAAATATGGCAGTGAACTGCAAGATGTTTCAGTAGCATTTAATTCAATAAGAAAACTTTTAGATATGAAGTAAGACTAATTATATATTAATTAGTATATTATTTATTGGAAAATAAAAAAAAAAGATTTTAAGATGATGAACCTGGAACAGTTATTTTCAAGACTTTTAAAATAGCTAAAACTACGTCTGAAGAGAAAAAAAAATATCTTTTAAATTAAATAACATCTTTATATATATTCAATATGTTCAATATTTGAACATCTTAATATACATTCAATATTCTGTTTAGATTGAATTCCTTTTTTCAGCTTTTAAAAGAAACAATATAAATTCTCGCTTGGCCTCATCGAAAGATTCAAACAAAAACCAAATATAATTATTTTTGCTTATAGAAAGATTGGCCTCATCGAAAGATTCAAACAAAAGTCAAATATAATTATTTTTGCTTATCGAAAGATTGGCCTCATCGAAAGATTCAAACAAAAATCAATTATAATTATTTTTGCTTAGCGAAAGATTCAAACAAAAATCAAATATAATTATTTTTGCTTATTCAAACTTTTGAGAAAATACAAGTAAGTTTAGACACCCACGCTTGCTGTGAGATTTCCATAACACAGGAGAGTACACTAAGTCGGACAACCGGTATCCAATAAATGCCCCACCTACTGTGCAAGGATATCATAGGGCTTAGGAAGTATATTGCTTGCAGTATCATTTTCCGGGAATACTTGTTAGTACTACATTGTCTTGAATGAAGCCAAAGGACAAAGACACTTAAGTTGTTTATAAATGTTGTTTGTTTTCTGAGGTTGTCAATTAACGGCTAATATAAGAGTTAAGGTAACTAAGTACATACAGTGGCTCCCAAAAGTGTTCGTACACTTACGATTTTCAATGAAATAGAGCTCTATTCATTAATTAAAATTAATATTTCAGAATATGTATTTAGTAATAAGATCTATAATCTATTCTTAACAAAACTACATGAAATATTTTAAAAACATAGTAAAACTTTATTTTTAAGAAACCAATAATCAAAAAGTAACAAAAACTTTATTAGTACACTTTGAAAGATCTCTACATATTTTCAAATATTCTAATTTTTCATTAAATTAGCATTTAGTAGGATATCCTTTAGCATCCACAACAGCTTTTAAACGTTTGGGAATAGATTTCACTAGTGTTTTTGTAATTTCTGCATCAATGTTCATCCATTCTTCCATCATTAATGTTTTTAGTTCGCTTTTCGTTTTAATGTCGTGTTTTCGTACTCTAACCTCCAGTTCTCTCCAAATATGTTCTATTGGGTTTAAATCTAGCGATTGAGGTGGTGTTTTTAAATTTTTGGACAATTATAGAGACACCAGAGGCGAATATTGAGAGCCGTGTGCTTAGGATCGTTATCTTGATAAAAAAAACAAGGTTGTTTCCAATACCCAAAATTTGGGCTGATAATTTTAAATTGTCTCTTAAAATATTTAAATAAAGAGCATGATTCATTATGCCATGAATAAATACCAAATTACCTACTTCTGAGGCTGACATGCACCCCCACACAAGGACTTTCCACCACCATACTTAACTGTTCCAACTAAGTTCTTGGGATTAAGTTCCTCATTTTTTCTTCTCCATACCAGTATACGTCCATCGGAACCAAACACGTTAAATTTGCTTTCATCTGCAAATAAGACATTATTCCAATACGTTTCGGGTTTATTTAACATTGATTTTGCGAAGGAAAGCCTAAGCTTTCTGTTTTTCGCACTAAAACAAAAAGTTTCTACGGCAGAATGTCCATTTAATCCAACTGCTCTGAGAACTCGTTGAACAGTTTCAGGTGAAATTGAAGTAGAAAATTTTTCATTAAATTCTGAAAAAACTTTTAAAGTACTCCAACGTGGATTTTCACAAATTTTATAATTATAAATCTCTGATCACGTTTTGGTAACTTTGCCGGTCGACCTTTTCTTACCTTGTTTTCGATCCGATTTTCTTCTTTAAAACGTTTTATCACATACTGCACTGTAGAATGGGATAAATTCACTAATTTAGCGATATTCCGAACTGATTTACCACTACTATGATGAAAATTAATAAATTTTCGAATGCTAATTGTTGTTTCTCTACGACTACGAGCCATTTATAAATAATAAGTGGAATATTACGGTGTAAGCAAGCAAAAATTAAAGCCAAACGAATTTTTAAATGCCACCACAATGCAAAAATTAAAATAAAGTGACAGGCGATAATTTAAATTATGAATTTATCCAAAAATATTTCAATGTACGAAGACTTTTGTGAGATAAAGTTTTTGTTACTTTTTGATCATTGATTTCTTAAAAATAAAGTTTTACTATGTTCTTAAAATATTACATGTAGTTTTGTTAAGAATCGATTATAGATCTTATTATTAAATACCTATTCGGAAATATTAATTTTAATTAATGGATAGAGTCCTATTTCATTGAAAATTGTAAGTGTACGAACACTTTTGGGAGCCACTGTATATTACCTGCTTGATTATGAGATTATCCTTGCGCTTGTGCTCTGGATTTTAGTGGATTAAGTTGGAGAAATGTAAAAACACGCTTTTTTTGTAAAGGAAATGAAATTGATGAAATACATTAATTTATAATCGATAGAATTTTTTCCTCTTGAGCATTAATTTAATGAAAAATAATTGAATTGGTGCAAAGAAAAGAAATATCATTTTTTTTATAATTTTCTTTAAATATACATGTTTTAAAATTAATATTTAATAACTTACTTCTGGAGTCATTTATTCACCTATGCGTAAATTTTACTGGAAATTTCAAGAGATTTTGTGAATTTGTATTTTTAATTCGATACGATTTATTGATGATCAATTAATAAATAAATCAGCCCGAAAAACAGTTTAAATTTATAATAAAATAAGGAAGTCACTAACTCTGGAACTAATCAACAACGTCCCTTCTCAGGCCCTGGTACTCTATACTGATGGGAGTAAATCGGACTCAAGTAGGACTGGCAGCAGCGTTTATGCTAAGGCCGAGGACGGTTTGGTTTTTCGCTGCAGATTTCGCAACCCAGATAACTGTTCGGTTTTCCGATCGGGACTTCTTGCCATCCGAGAAGCCTTAAATTTTGCCCTACATTTTGAAAATAGCGACATCTATGTTTTGACGGACAGCAAGAGTTCAATTCAATACTTAAAAAATTGGCCGGAAATTCGAGAAAAAACCGGTCAAGAGGTTGTTTCCAAAATTGCTACACTTTCGCAGAAAAGTAGAGTTTGCTTCCAATGGATTCCATCCCATGTTGGAGTATTTGGCAATGAGGAGGAAGACGTGCTTGCGAAAGAGGGAAATGCTCTTCCTTCTGCATCCTCTAGCGAACTCTTCACGTCCGAAATATATTCTATTCACAAGGCTATAGCAAATTCTGCTTGGAGAAATCCTCCCACACATGATGGTATGCCGGGAACCTTCCTGGTCTGTCTCTACAGTCCGTAGGCACAAGATCCGCTCAGACTGCATTGGCCAGGTTGCGTAGTGGACACATTAAAAGCTTAAAATTCATCGATAAGGAAAAGACTTTTTCTTCTTGCCCTTCTTCCTGTCCTGCTTCTCCTGCCCATATCATTGACTGCATTGGCGCCGCTACGAGGCAGCTGTGGAGTGGGGAGGGCAAAGGACTTGTGGAGTTGTTAGAGCGACATGGTGTCATGGACCTGGTATAATCTTGGGCCAGGGGGACATGAAACATGAAACAGGAAGTCATGTCACAAGATTTTACTAAAAAAAATTTAATCTGAAATTTTTTTAATGATAAAAATAATACATGCTTCAAAGTTAAAATAAATAACAATTGAATCTGTTATTACAGATCATGTTTATAAGGCTTTTTTTATTACAAAATATTCTAGACTAGATAGTATTGAATTTTCTGTCGCAAGATTCTGAAATAAAATATATACTGAGCAGAAACTGTGGTCAAAATTTATTTAGCAGGAATGAAAACTATAACGCAAGCCAATACACATTTTGCTGTCGAGGATTTTTTTAACTGATTTAAATGTTTTTCATGTGCTGAATACAAATGTGATGTTAGTTTTTGCCCACCACCTCTTGTTTTAATATATGACAGTAGCGTTATTTACGGAAACATATTAATTTAGGCTAAGGTTATAGGCTTTAAATTTGAAAAACAAACCTTTTTCTTTTCAAAAGTTTTAAAGTATTAATATCAATTGAAAAAAAGCAGCAACTCTCCTGTATATTTTTAAAAGCTTAATTAAAAATCAGAAATGAGAAGAATCAAATGAAAACAATAGGGAAAGTCATTTTGTTCTACTTCGAAAGCTTCCTTCCTTGGCATTCTGGAATTAACTCTTTTATACTATCTCTTTGGAGATTTCTAAAGTTATATGCCATCATATGAGTATCCCACCTGCCATGATATCGGTCCGCCATTTTCTTTATATCCTGGTGAAATCGCTCACCATGTTCTTTACTAGTATCGCCAATGTTTTCAGGGAAACGGTCTAAATAGATGTTAAAGTAATGAAGCTTTGTATTACAACCAAAGTCTCTGAAGCTTTTAAGTATACTGTTAACAAAATAGACATAGTTCGCGGCCTTTTATGTTGACCAGAGAGTTCTTGACAGAAAGGACAAATACGTTCCCGGGTTTTCTTTCTGTCTCATTCATCGAATCCACGAAATGAGAATCGTTTATGGGCTTCCTAATTTTTAGAGCATAAAAAATGCCACCTTTAAGTTATTCTATACTTATTCCAGGCACTTTTCGTCCTATGAATCCAAAACAAAGGGCTTTTTCGATCAACAGCTTTCACGAACTAATTCATTACCCTGGTTTTATGTGCAAGAGAGGTAAGATGATTCTGTGTCGTCAAATTAAGGATTTATCGTCCTCATTTCTTTTTCGAGCAACCTTGTTATCTCTAGTAGGAACTTCTTTTCTTATCCAGTGTATTTTTTGGCTCTGCTATCCGATAGGTACAAGAAGCAAGAATATTTCATGTAGCCCCTTGCTGACCAAACCATTTTTAAGTCCGCAAAAATTACCCATTGATGATCGTGATATTTAATCTTCCCCATGACCAAAGCTATGGTATCCTATTCTTCTTTTAATCATTACACGATTTCCCGCGTAAGAGCGGATGATTATATTCTTTCTATTATTTCTTTCTTTTCATGTAATTCATCTGTTCTTTATTACTTGAACAACTTGTTCTTTAAAGTTTTATATATTTCATAATTTACCTATACTTAATCTCAAAGAATAAAGTAGATAGAGAAGAACTTTTCATATTTAAAACCAGTCCACCCAAAATAGTTGAAATCAGTTTTAAAAAATTTCAGGCACCAAACAAAAAAAATACTTTTTGGCCTGCGTAATCAAATGATAGAAAACGAGTTGTTACGGAACGAAGTTAAATGAGAGTTGAAGAGTTGATAGACAAAATAAATTTTAAAAGATCTGAAAGTTAAAGTTCGTTAAGGACGCCAACATCTTAAAGATGCAAGAAACTATTGCAAAATAGTTTAGAACAAAGAAATGTGGTTCAAATTTTCTTAGAAAAAGGCGAATTGAAAAAAAAATTGAAAACAGATATATACAGGCATTTACAAGTTGAAATG
>BGPR01030472.1:0-18643 GCA_013235015.1 Araneus ventricosus
CCGAATTCAATTCTTCAGTGATTTTTTCAACGGTTTCATTAAGTAATTCTCCACATGTTATGACACCTTTGCAAGTATTGAGGGATGTGTGAGCAGTAACAGACACAGGTATTGTCCCTAAAGCTTTCAGTTTTAGAATTTGCTGGGACTGCTTGCGAGATTTTACTTCCACAAGCAGGTCACCAGATCGAAGTTTGCGGATTGACTGTATTTCTCCGAGAGAACCAGATATAGCTTTTTCTACGAGAAATGGAGAAACAGTATGAAAAGTCTCTTTGTTCTGTGAAATTCTTTGCACTATAAAAAAAGAGTCAAAATGGTTTTCTTGAAGTTTAAGTTGGTTCGTTCGTTGCCCACTGAAGGGACCTTTTTTTACACCACCCATGCAAAAAGTGAAAGAAAATTCGGACCCCAACGGCACCGCCCACCACCGAGCCCAACAAGGGAAGGCAGTTACCGGCTCTGGTCAATCCCAGCCTCGGCACTTACCTTGGTGCTAGCCGGGGTCTATACGCTCAGGGTCACCTCCAGGAACGTTGACCACCCTTAACGCCAAGCCCCAGAGAATGACCCTTTCGCTTGATCCCCTTAAGCAGACCAAGTGGCTGGAATACCGGCCGATTGATACACCAGGGACCAAAATGTACCACCCGTCCAATGGGTCGCCACGCACGGCCAACACGTGGGAGTAATTTGCTGTCCATGAGAAGCAAGAAGCAAACAGAGCGGCAACTGCTTCTCATGGAGAGCTCCCTCGCCTACCCTCGAGGGAAAGAAAAAAAAGCAATAAACTCAAGGGGAGGAAAAAAACGGAAGGAGACAAGACACTAGGGTACCTCGGGGTCGTGAATCCCGTCACATCTGAAGATGTGCCCCTGAGGGGACATGATGAATGGAAGAAAATACCCTACCTAACAATTTCAGGTAGATAGAATTCACTTGTGACGCAAATCACATGAAGTTCTAGTTCCAGTCTATCATAAACGGAACTGTATCATCTGATAAGGGGTCTCTAATGATATTAGATTTGGTTAATTATAAATCACTGGGACCCTAGGATGTGCACAAACATCTGGAACAGGTCAATAGTAGGTCCATCGGTGATATTTTCCGATACCCATTCCTGTCCTACATTCATACTGATGGATTGGACCTGCTCCAAAAGGACAATGCACCTACACATGTGTTGGGATACCTCATTAAGATTATAGGAGCATTCGCCCAAGTTTAGTTTTACCACTCCCACCCAATTCCTCACATCTGAAGATAAAACTCATTTCAGATGTCGTGCAATGTACTCTTGAACAAAGAAACCCAAGACCTTTGAATACATCTGAAGTATAGAGTACATTACCAACAGAATATTTTCAGAAGCTCGTGGGATCCATGCCTCATCATATTTCTGCAGTTCTTCACTCCCGTGGTGAAGCTAACAAGTATAGGTTGGTACACCAGTTTTTCTGACACTCGAGCGTATTTGGCAAAGTAGTTTATGGTCACTGTAGCAGGCAGCAGATGTGCACTTTGTAGGTGCATGTGTGCTCTCTGCTACAGAAACACTTTTGCCACTTCAGACAATTTTGTTGGATTAGCGTCATATTTAAAAGCTAAAGAATAATTTTAAACCACAGTCAGCCGACGCATGTCTCTGTAAGCAATGGTTTATTCTTCCCTCCATATACATTCCACATCAGCCATGGTTAGTAACCCAGTCATTCTAAGCAGGGCTTCTTAAATTTTTCTTTGGAGGGGAGGGAGGGAATCAACTCATTTTAGACAGAAAAATTTTGTCACAATTCCTAAGTTGTAAAATAAATAAGAAATGAATCTTTAATTAATGACAACTAGAGAGAATTAAATTAAAACTAATTATTTAGAATATACTGTTGAAACCCAATTCAAATTCTTTTTCTTAACTAATTTTTTTCTTACAAATATTGAAGAGACTGAAAGAAAAAGGCCCTCTAAGTAATTCCATAATCATAATATTTTTCAATGCGACCCCACTTGGTGTTGCGATGTACAGTTCAACCCTTTTCAGGGTTGATTTTCGAAAATTTACATTAGGTTCCGATATAAATATGTCTTTTCAGGTTTGAAAAGATGAAGCCCTGCCCTAGAGTATGGATCCAACTTTTAATTTTCTGTGCTTAAATAGTGATGAATACAATAATGTCAGTGAATGAAGATTTGTGCAGGAAGTTTGAGAAGGACAATCCTTAAAAATTTAACATGGATTTTTTTTTCAAAATATTTTTAGTAACCTATGCATCTTGCAAGAGAAGATTAGGCTGTCTGTTAAAATAAAAGAAAAAAAGGGCATTCTAAAGAGAAAACTAACTTGAGTATAGTTGAGCATTTTATTTCACAACAAAAATACATCAACTGACTACATGTTTATTACAAAATTTATCATTCAATGTTGGCCAAATAAAATTCGTCCAACATATCAATAATTAACAAAGGTCATTTTACACAAAATTTGAAAAACTATCAACATATTCTGAGTATGGAAAACTTGATATCTAAACATAAACTACTTAACTTTACATTAACTTATAAAAAAAATTTTCATTTATTTGAGCATATATCCAGCATAACTTAGTAACCACAACTAAAAATATAGCAATTAACATCCACTACCCTTTCAAAATTTGAACCAGTTGTTTTACAAGAAACTTTAAAATCTTACAGATCTATTACAAAATAACTGAATATGTCTGCCTCAACTCTCAGGGTTCCCATTCTTATTGAAGAAAACAATTCAAGGATTTTTCAAGGACCATAAAATTACATATTTTAGAATACAAAAATGCAAAGGACAAATTTAAATCAAATATTTTCAACTTTAACGTTCAAATGAGTCATCACTTTCTTACTTATGACTTTTAAGGTGGTAGATCACTAGATGATATTTCGCCAGCATGGCAGAGCAAACACGCTTCTCGGACCTTGGAACCGGTTTTATTACCACAGAAAGTGACGATGGATCTTTTTCGTTTTGCTAGAAAGCTTCCATCGAAGTCCATGGTCATGAATAACTGAACCAATCAGGTCGACTCGCCAGTGACGTCACTGAAAACTTAGGCGCGATTTTTGGGCTACACAGAAGCATTTCATAACGTGTTAACACCATTACCATGGATGCTAAAAAGTATGTTTCGTCTGCAGAAAAAGAGTCAGCATTGATAGATTGTATTCAAGAAAAGCCGGCTCTCTGGAATCCAATGCATATTAATTAGTCTAAAAAGACTTTAAAGAAGTTATTGTACGAAAGTGTTTGCAAGGGAATGGCGAGAAGATGACGATGCAATTTTTATCTTAATTTTTTATTGAAATAAGGTAGATGCTCCAGTTTTTGCCACATTAAGAGAAAATTTGAATTGGAATTTTCACAGCGGATGACTGGCTCAAGTTTTTTAAGTCGTACTGGCACTATTCTTCAGTAAATTTTATTGCCTGTTAATTAAAAAATCTTTCTCTAGACAAAAATTATATTTTGAGTTATGAATTTTTAAATAATATCTCTTAATTTGTACCAGTTTTGGACACATAAATATCATACAATTTAACAGGCATTTTATTGAATATTAAGCAAAAATAAAGCATTTTCATGCAGTATGTATTTTATTACATCTTCCTTCTTTAGTAAGTCAGTTTTTCGTTGCAGATAAAATAAATGAATATCACATTTTTTACTTTTTAATCAATTTCTTGTCAAAGTTTTACATTATTTGTTTGATATTTTTTCTTGTTTATATTTCCTAAACATTCAGTAAATTTCTAATTCTTATATTATAGCTATATTAAGTAAAAATTAAAATGCGATTCTTGGAAAAAATTAATGCACCTATTAGTTTGTATATATGGATATTATACATAAATTAAGTCTTAAAAGATATAAAATTTATTAAAAAAGAGGCTAGTACTGTCCCATAAAAACATTTCCATAGATGACCAATCTTTTGTAAATGTTCAAGATATTATGACGAGTCTTCCAGAAACTTCATTTTCACAAAAAATCAGGAGACTTTCAGTGATATAGAAATCTTTTGGTGTGTAATTTGCCAAGATTAATTTTCATTAATCTTGCATTACAAGTATGCATTGAAGCCATGAATAAACAAATATGATGCATTCTATGTTTTATGCTATCAAAAAATGTACTACATTAACATTTTTTTCAATTTATTTTCGGCTGTGGACCATTGTACCCTACAATGGTCCACTTTGTCACTTAAAAATAAATATTAAAAAAGTATAGATAATTAATAGAATTAGAGTTAGTGTAATATAAATCTTAATATATAGAGAATATATATGCACTTTTTTCAAGCAAAAAAAATAAGTAAAGCAGTTCTTTGAGAATAAACATTCAAAATTTACTAAAGTGGTCCATTGTACCCTGCTCTCCCTCAGACGTGATGTATACACTTGTATAATTTTTTAAAAAAAGGGCTGAATTTATATGCAAATGCTTAAAGCATCCCTTTAGGAAATTTAAAAAAATCTCATAAGCCCTAATGATAATTAATTTTAGAATTAACGGTTATTTCTGACGATGAAAGATTGCAACACTTACGAGTACTTGATACATGTACATGCATTTAATTTTCTTACAAGTCTCATGTTAAGGAAAAATGAACTAATCATATTGTAAATTACTAAAGAAGAGTTTGTTTAAGGTGAAGGAATGCATCTTATTGGTTAATATCAAATCAGTAGCTAATTTCTGGACAAATAGATGCGTTTTATCCAAAATTGGTACAGTTTCCAGAAGTGGAGCATCTACCCTTTATGTTTTTATTTACTATGTATACATTTCTATAGGGATTTTTTTTTTTTTTTTTTTTTTTTGCCTTTTAACTATGTTGAGAAATTATATAAATAAAGCTGAAACACCAACTTTTTAGCATGCTGTAGAAATCAAAACAATTGAAAATATTTTCTTGGAATTTTGTTTGAAAATACTATGTGTCGTCTGACCATTCACGATAATTAATTTTTGACTGTTTTTAATTTTTTAGAAAGTTTCCAACGCCGAGAGGATTTTTGTGAATTATAATATTTTATATACGTCATTTTTACATTCAAGATTTTTCTTCTTTTTTGTTCCTTCTGTTTTAAAATCACTCCCATCATCCACCACCACTAAAGCTGCCTTATCGTAAACCAAAGTATTGGTATTCATGAAGACAAAGCAACAAATGGCAAGTGTGAAGTCCAACGCGGAAATGAAAGGACAGCAAAAATACAAACGCCAAAAAAAAATTCTTGCCTAAAAGGCAATTACACATTGTAACTGTCATCCCTTTTTTGGGGGTTGTCAGATCGTAAAGAAGGGGTGTCCATCCCCCACGCTCAAGGACACATTGAAGGAGAAACCATCCATCGAAACCATTGTCTCTTGATAGGGAAAAATTCTGCAGCGAGATATCGCCTATAGATGCTTAAGTGAAGAGTATCAAAAGCACATGTTTTGCTCACCTTGCAGTTAGTAAACCAAAAATCTACAGTGCAAAGTGAGTTTCGAGATCACAATTCAAGCACCCTTACTATTATTTATAGTGTACTACTACTAGATGCTAATTTTACACAAACTACTACTAAGCATTACTTGGTAACTCACTTCACAAACACATTATCTGAAACAAATTCATTAAAAAATTGTAATCTCCACAAGAAGCTCTATTCTTACTTTTGACCATTGCTTGGGAATGAAGGGGAAAAAAAGCAAGAGACTGGTAACATCAATTTTTTCATTGATCATTTTGACTTCATTAGCCCTTTCTTTGGCTGTTTTCTTAAAACTATTGGATTCTGCAATAGATTGAAAATCTCAACTTTTCTCAGTCTTTTCAGCTAGTTTGCTGCAGACTTCTGGAGTGAATGAACCAATGAAATGCAGTTCAGTGTGATGTATGACTCACAATTATGATGACCCTTTAAAATTTTTGTCATATATTTATTTATCCACTAACTGAATAGCCAGTTTGTGTGAACGGAGTAGAAAAATTTACCCGACTATTTGCCATAATGGAGAGTAAAAAAACTGTATAATCTGGTATCCCTTGTTCCTTTGTGTTTACATTTTAGTAATCAAACCACTTATATTACTCCTCTGTAAACGTTGAAAAAGAAAAATAAAAAAGTTTTATTAATAAGAACTAATATAAGTAAAAACTGATTACTATACGCACCCATAGGATTTTTTCCAAACAGGAGCAAAAAATTTTTGAAAATACCTGACACTCAAGAAATCTGTAGCCTAAAATTAATTTTTAAACTTATTAGTTATCTTAATTAAATTATTACTCATTGCTTAATATATTTTTCACACTTCCGTAATTTTTCTGTTTGGAAAACATGTTGAAGAATTTTAAAAGGGGAAGGCCTCCCTTTTCCTGTGTGACTCATACTAGTAGCCCTCATAGAAACAACTCAAAATGACAGAAAAAGACTGAAAGTTTGCTGAAAATGAAAGAGTAGCTCAAGAAGGTTTGCATGTTGATCTTCGGCAATATGGAAAAGACCCCTTCCATTTTAGAATCCATTTCTTCAAAGGGGCCTCTATGACATCAACGAAGACAGAAAAGCCATTACCATTGGTCCTTAAAAAAAAGATACAAACCTTTCACTTTGTAAAAAGAGCTTTGCATTCCCTGCATTGCTGATTAAAAATATAAACTTCAAAAAATCTTAAGAAAAGTAAAGTGATAATAAAAATATCCATTGAAAAAAAAAACATATAAAAGACAAGATAACGATTTTTTCCAATGTTTATATATTTAAACACAGAAGCATAATATTTCTTTATCATAGAAAAAAAATTAAACTTTTTATTCCAACCAACTTTCTTCAATACGGTTCAAAAAGAACAAAAATCGGCTCAAAGAGAAACAAAACATCCAAAGAAAAAGAAAAAAAGACAAGAAATAATAAATTAAAATACCGGAAGCATAACTTTTCTTCTCATGTGTGTAAAAAGAATAATGGGGGAAAAAGAAAATTCGCAAAAAACGCTGGAATTTACTACTTAAAATTAAATAAATAAAAATCTAATTCAATTTTTTTTAAAAATGTATGGCGTGAGCTCCCTCTTGCACTAATCCATCACTTTACCAAATTTAATTGTAAGTCAAACCATTTGAGAGTGCATAAAGAACAAAAACCGAACATGCATGCATACATACGAAAAACCTCTCTTTTCTACAATAGATAATTTCCGTTCAATACTTCGAAGATCCCATAATTTATCAAAATGATCCATATTCATAACGGAAAAAAATACATAAAATTAACAAAAAAAGCTGACATAAAATATTAATAATAACGTCAGGTATTGCAATGATTCACCAAAAAGATCTCCTTGAAATGGAAAAATTAATTAATTCTGGTTATAACTTCTATTTGATATTAAATCATCAAAGAAGAAAACAGTATCCAGTGTGAATGCTAATTTTTTTTTTCTTTCTGTATAGACAGATGAAGGAAAATTTACGATCTCACAAATTGTCTGAATCTCTTTGGCACGAAGCCAAATTCCTGTAGTCTTCCACATTTGAGTACAATTAATATCTATCAACTGAGTATTGTATAGCAACAGATTCGGAAACCCTCCGCAATTTTGCGCATGCACAGGGCGGAGTTATTTTCAACAAAATACGGGGGAAGTGAAGAATCGAAGGGCAATGTTTACATTTTACTGAGCGTGAACTAACAAAGAACTCCGGAAATGCGCTCATATGACTCATTGCCTGACACCCCTTTCCGGTGTAAAATCGTCTAAAAGTGGTAGTCTCGGAATCTGTTGCTGAACTACCTAATTTAACTAATAAAGAGAACATGATCCTGTTCATAGACGAAATTTCGGTTCCATGGAAATTTAAATGTAAACATCCCGCTGCATGGCTCGTGCACAGAAATGCAGATGGCCTCCATTTCTGATCGTCAGTAAATGACCGATTTTCATTGGTAGTCATTGATGTTTTATTCTACTAAAGACTAAAAGACCAGCGAATATTATCTTGTCTAATAAGAATTATCAAAATAAAAAAAATTCCAGTTTTAGAATAAATTCCCTTGCTTTTTCCAGATCACAGGGAATCCCCGGGTCATAGCGAAACCCTACACCTTTTTTGCCAACCCCCATCCCTCCCCCAAACTACACAGAGAGGAAAGATTGGTGATTGACAGCGTTACCAGAGCAATACCCTTTTTTGCCAACCCACCCTCTTCCTCCAAACTAGAGAAAAGAATAGTAACTGACAATGTTCCCATAGCAACACCCTTTTTCCGGTGATGGAATTCTCATGACAGAGTACATTTTGAATTTTTCACGGACTTTCCAAGGACCCAACAAAAAAAAAAAATCAAGTACCTTTCTGGACTTTTCAAGAACCCAACGAAAAATCAAGTACTTTTCTGGGGCCCCGAGTACCGCAAATAAAATTCAAGGAGTTTTCAAGGACCGTGGGAACTCTGACTCTAAATAAAATTATGTATAAAAAGTTGAACTTTTTAAAAAAAATGAACAAATTATTATCGACTGCATGGACCTGCTACTGACAACTGAATAAATGTTATGTGAAAATTATTTAGCAGAAGCTAAATGGAAAAATATTGTCGCCGCTGATTAAAAAAAAAAATTGTAACTGTAAAGACTTTAACACAAGGGTAGTTAAATTGCTACAGACTTTTCAAACAAAAATTTAAGTTAATAAAGTATCAATAACCATAAAAAAATTTAGATGTTAAAATAATGCAAATACATAATTAATAGAACATGAAATAAAAACCATCTTGCCCACGAAGTTTTTCTTGCCACTAAACAGATTGGGTAATAAATGTGTCATTAAAGGAAGTCCAAAATTTAACTACAAATATTTTTATGGTGATTCTTAAAACAATTTTATCTTCAAATTAAAGACTATAGGGAATTTATAAAATATTTCTATTAGGAAACAAAATTAAAACAAGTACCTTCCATTTTTCTTTCACCAATGGCAAAAAAAAAAAGTCCCAAACTAATTTATAATATCTATTTTTTGATTTGATACTAAAACCAAATGGATATTTAAAAGATGCCACAAGCTTTTTGTTATTAAGGGTTCATTGCATCTTTTAAATATCCAAGTGACCAAACAACCAAGCACGAACCCTTTGTTATTAAGGGTTCATGGTTGGTTGTTTGGAAACATATAAATAAATAGGTAAAACATATAAATAAATATAAAAATGATATGTATAACTTTCACTGTAATAGCTATCCCAAATGACAGGCAAATGCAAAATAGCCACTTGCTATAACAAACCACACTATGAATTGCAGCAAAAATAAAACTAAGAGTGCATAAGTTAACAAAACAAATTAAATTGCAAGACTGTGATTTAAACAATATATTTCATTCTTAGAAATGATTAAAGAAACTTCTAACAGGTTTACAGTTTGCTTGAATGAATACAAACATATCCTTTAAAAAAAAAAAAAACTTTAAAAGATGAACTTGAACAAATGAGAAATACAATAATATATGTTACATATATTTACAGAGAACATTTAAACAATATCCAATATACAACATTTAACTTTACAAACTGATGACACTTAAAAAAAATTTCATTCGATAACTGACTATGAAGAGATACGAATTTAAGAATGACAAGTCTAATTATAAACCAAACAGTAGCTCGTTTGTATGTTAACATTCGCAAAACTTTTTAATAACAGTGGATACTACAAAAAATTTTTAAGCAGAACAAAACATCAGAAAATTTTATCCAGATATTTCAAATGAGTTGCAAAAATTTTTCAAACATTTTTTCCAAAGATAATATAAAATTTACCACTCAAAAACAAGTTTCATACAATTTGCATCAAAAATGTTTAGTTCTGGTTTCTGTTCTGTAAATGATAAAATGGCTAGTTATAGAAATGATTCATAATTACATTATTCATGGTAAAAAAAAAACTTACTAAAATAAACATTTCACAATGCATATCTTATTGCTAAAAGAACCATAAATTGTTCTCTCATGTCATACCAAATATACATATTTTTTCTCATATCAGTTTCAAAGCACCACTTTTTAATAGGGATGCAACTGGCCTGTACCTCAAGATGTGTTGAGATCGAGCTGCTAAATCAACAATTTCTTCCTCACTGTAAACGAAAATATTAAAAATCATGAAACTAATATTATACAAAAATATATGTGATATCAAAAATATATTTAAAAACCACCATCTTCCAATTACATAAAAGGGAAAGTGTTTTCACATAATTTTATGTAAATAAAGAATGCATAAACAATAAGATTTTTTTTCTGCTAATAAGAATATTGATCTGTGTCAAATATCCGAAAGTGAACTTCAACTTATAAATAAAAAATATCTGAAATAGTAAGTGAATGTAAATGCACACTTTTCTCTCTTAATCAGGGGCTTATCGTGCATAGGGACTGCGGTACTGCAGCACCCCTAACTTTTTTCCATTGTGTAAATTTAATCAATTTATATTATTGCTGATTTAATGCTTAAATCTATCAACAATCTAACCAAATGTTACATTAAACGATTTTTCTCTTCAAATAAACCACGAGTAAAAACCGAGACAGAAAACTAAGTTCTCTATCTTATCTTTTCACTACCTAAAGATTATGCACAGAAGAAAAAGTAACTAGAACTATCTAGCATTGCAGCTTCAAATTCCACCTGCGAGCACGGGTAGTTACAGAGAGCAAGTTTTCCCCTTCCTTCTCTTACCATGTTTTTAAAGCTGAAGAGGAACCGAACCACAGCATCAAATAAGCTGGAAATGGAGTTTCAAACATTTTTCCACCACGGAAATTTTTTTCGCGAGTCAAAACTTTGAAAATAAGTAAGGAAATTAAGAATAATTATTATGTATAGAAATTTAATTGAATTTTTTAAAAATATTAATTAAATTTGAATAAAATTTCTTGCAATCCAGAGGATTTTTCGGTAATTTTTAGTTATAAATGCTGATGAGAAATTTTCCGTGATACAAATGTTTTCAAAATTTTCTCAACCACCAACATTTTGTACTATCTTATTTAGGATAATGATTCATAGTTTAAGAAGCATCGATTTCAAATAAAACACAGTTTGCTTCAAGGAACAGAATTTCAGAAAGAATATTCAAAAATGTATTACCACTTTAAAATATCGCAGTGCACCTTTACACAGATGTAATAGAATAAATTACTCTCTTTTTTTTTATCTTGGCAATTCCCATTACTGCATACTACATCAGAACTTTAAGTCTACTTTTAACATTTAAAAAATAATAAAATATTTTCTGGTGCACACAATATAAATCAGGATACATTATATGTAGCTGTTTTGATTTCAAAAGGTTAAACTTTTTTTAATTGTCATACAAGCATCAAGGTCAATGTTTTTAATCTTCAAGCTGGAAAGAAAACAAGAATGGCTTTTATTTTTAAGTAATTTTTAATGATACCAATAAATAGTATTCGCTTACTCTTATTTTCAAATTAAGGTATACTATAACATTTTTTCTTGTTAATTGATAAGAAAACTATTTTATAATGTCATTTTAGCTGTGTGAATCTTTATAAAGATAATAAGGAATACAGGAAAAGGAAAAGAAATTTTGAGTTTTAATTTTTTATTAAAATAACAGACATGACACAGGCTTGGAACAAAAAAAGCTGAACTTCATAAATAAGGAATTGTGTCAAACGTAAACATCGAGAAGCAGAACAAGTATGATTAATTAACCAATAAATCAATAAATTTATACAAAAAGTGCTTGAGATAATAAAACTATTGTAGAATTATTATTTAAAAGAAAATTAATGGATGAAAAATGAATTACGTATAAGGTTTTGTTAAAATAAAAACTATGGTAAAAATTATTTCACTAAAAACTGTGGCCATGTAAAAACTTTTTTTGACTATACATAATTATTAATACTTTTGTTTCTCATTTTTTGAGCTTACAGTTCAAGCTTTCTTATATGCTTCAGTCTGCTATTTTCTTCCATTTTCTAAATTTTGCTCTCTTTCTTTGAATGGGGGTTTTTCTTTATTTTTTTCTCATTGCAGTTTTCTTCATATCAAGTTTTTCCAAGTACCATTTGCCTGATGACCTTAAATTTGTGCATATGTTAACTATCAATAGCATCACGGAAAAAATCTTTTTTTCTGAAATATTCAACAGCAGACTGCTCTTTGCTCATCATTTTGTATTTAACACTCTAAGTTGAAGAATACGTTTCAGCATACATCCTTCCTGATCTTTTATCTATCAAATCTGACATTATTTTGAATGTGCACACAGCGCGCAGTTTTTGTTTGCATGCCATTCACGTCTTTTGTGTACGCACGCACGCACCCCCCTCTCCCAACGCATTGCCAAGAATTTTAATGCATATTTACATCGATCCTAAGAATGACAAAATTCGATGCCGAAAACGCTGAAATCTGCGTATAAGCACAAATGTGTGATGTCTATGTTGATAGACAAACATTAGGGAACGAAAACTAACAAAAATGAAATCAAAATAACTAACAAAAACGAAGAGAAGAATGTTAAAAAGAACGTGAAAATAAAATGGCTTCCTTCACAGAGAGCTAACAATCTTTTTTTCTCTCGAAATTTGTGGATGAAACGAAAGACGATTGGGCAAAACGAGAAAGAAAAGAATGCAACCTTCAGGCATTCCTCCCGATGATAAACTTTGACCCAAAGCGTGGCAAAACATCCGATACATAACTCGGACGATACATAACTTTCGGCAGAATTAAGCAATATCTTATGAATTTGAAACTTTTTCGCCTTAGAACTATACGCAAAATTTTCACATGGCACAGTTTTTGTTTGCATGAGCAATCCCCCCCCCAACACATTAGCAAAAATTTTAATGCACATTTGCATCAATCCCAAGAATGTTTAAATTCGATGCCGAAAAAGCGGAAATCCGCGTTTCCGTGGAAATGTGTCATGTCTGAAATAAATTTGTTAAAACATTTTTTTTCTCTTCTAATAGGTAAGTATTTTAAGTTTATTGATTAAATATATAATACTCAAAGTTAATGGAAAAAGTAAAAAAAAAACTAAGTAGTAGAAATATGAATCACTGTACAGTGAAGGATTGGTTAAAAGTTACAGCACCCCCCAAGATTACATATCACAAGCTGCCACTGCTCTTAATATAAATAAAGCAAACTAATAATAAAAAATATATATATTAGAAAAACTAAATTTAACAATTAAGAATGAATTTTTAAAAAGTTCTATAACAAGTAACAAGTTTCAAATTTCTAAATTAAAAATGAATAATACAAGAATATATTCACAAATATACTAATGATACATATGATAGTTAAAATTATTCATACTCCTTATCATATGTCAGACTTTAAATTCTAATAAAACCTGTCAATATCTTGCAGAAAGAAAAATAATTGGAAATTAGTATATGCATTATATATGAGAGTGTGTGCATATGCTTTTTTCGATTGCTTACTTTAAAATATTTCTAAATGGTGAAGGCATATTATCTTTGTTCTAGAGATGCTATATATTTCAAACAAAAGCGAATTGAGATTTTTATTTACTCATAAATCTATTTGTTAAAGTAATGCTTACATTTTCACAACTTAAAGCAATAAATTCTAGATATAAAAAATCATTTACAGTAATAAGAAATATATGCATGAATTGTATAGGTTTGCTTTAAAATATGATTTTAATTGTTAATCAAACCTTAACAGAGAAAGCCAAGAAATAAGTTTTTAGAAATTCTCTGTCATCAAAACTGATGAAATATTTAATGCACCTAGTAATAAATATAATGAAAAAATTAATATAATTGTAAACATCTCACCCATAATCACTAAAATTTTCTATGACAACACCTGGGCAGTCGGTTTTAACTTTTATAAATACAGATTTGTCCATTTGAGGCTTAGAACCTTAAAAAAAGAAAAAAATTTTAAAATAAAAAAAATATTCCAAGATTCCAAAATACTTTTGGTTGTCTCATGTAATGCAGATGTGTCTTTGAAATCTTTGGAAATTTATTATTGGCTAAAACTCCATCCTTTAACGTAAACTGGAGCAATTTTTAGACATATCTTTTCTAAATCTTTGAAGTCGCACTTCTGATTTAAAAAAATGTTATGGGAAACTGTTAATGGTTAAGCAACAGAAAATGCATTTCCTGTTGAAGTGGAAAGAATTTAACAGAATTTCACAACTGAAAGATTTTTTTACGGGCACATTGTATATTATGCTCATCATTTTACCCAATGTTCTTCGAACATTTGTGAATAAAATGAAAGAAAAAAAGATTTCTAGCCTCTGCTAAAAACAAAATTTCAGCACATTTTAATGGTGTGTGTGTGGGGGGGGTCGAGAAATGAGCAATCACTCTATTTACTTCAATAGCTCTTGCCTAAAACAAGTCATATTTTAATGTTATATCCAAATTATGCCATCAAAATTTGATGTAGAAATTGACACAAAAAATTATCTTTATAAATGAATGATGTTAAAATACATTTATAACACAGAATTTCTTCAATTAAACTCTGGATGAAAAATTCAGCTTAGATCTCAAAAAAAAAACTTTAAAATTAGGTTTATTTTCTTAATTTGCCCACTGCAGTTTAATAAGAAAGAAGGATGCATAAAATAAACCCCCCCCCACATACTTTTTGCAGTAAAAATTAAATTTATTTTCACTTTAATTCTACTTAAAACTAGAAATTACAAAAAGTCAATAGTGTTCAAGAGAGCTAGCCAACTTTGCAACTAGATTTTTACATTTTGTTGTCTACCCCTTATACTGACGGGTACATTTAGGTGTCTTTAAATTTTTTGTGCGCCCCCCCCTCTCTCCCCCCCTCTGTTTACACCAAGACATGTCAAGAGGCGTTTTTATAAAAAACAGAATAGTGTGATATGATGAATATGATAAAAAATACAATGGATGATATAATGTGCATATTCATAAATTAGTTGAATCCATGAATACATAGGTGTATTGTGAATAAAATGAGAATTTTAAACAAACTCTTAAACACAGACATGTTTAAAAATATTTTTATCTTATACACTTTGTGAAACTAAACAAGCATATCAAATCAAAATTAATATAAAGAGAAAATAAGAAATCAATTAAATAGTTAACTCACAGATTTCTTCAAACTTTATAGTTTGCATGTTAGGTGGCATGTTTTTCAGAGCAACAACATGAAGATAGTTTTTTACATTTGATGTAAATCTGAAATAGAAAAAGCAAAAACAATACAAAATATGAAAGCATTTTATTTTTCATGTTTCAGAATATTTTTTATATTAAAAATAAAACTATTGTCATATCTATTTCAGAGAAAGTTTCTTGAAGAGAGAAGATAAAAGATCACCAGATAAATTAGTCACAATTAAAATATGCTGAGGAAACAAGGAATAACACTCAAATATGATTATTCAAGACCAAATGCTTGTGAAAACAAATTACCAACTGTAAATTGATTTTTATTAAGACAACATAAGGTAACATTGTCACATGATGCAAGTTCAAATGCATATAAAAAATAAAATAAAAAAGACATGTTAAGTGGATATTGTGCATTTACCTGCTTTCATAAGGACTGATGGGAGACTGATCTTGACACTTATTCAAAAATTAGTTTTGAACTCAACCTTTCAATCAGCAATTTTTTCATAATCCTTAACAATAACAACCTTCAATTTTCATAATGTATTTTATATTATACATAAGAGTAATTTTAAAATTCAGAAAATTTTCTTACAAGGGAAGAAAATTCATAAAACAAACTTTATAAGTATGCATCTTCTCACATTTATAGACACGGAGTCATTTTTTTTTTATAAAAAAATATTTTTCAAAATAATCAACAAAATGTAAAAGATATACAAAAATATATATTCAAATCATTTCTTTGTATCATGAAATGAAACTTAAAAAACAAATAAGATTAAAGTATTTGAAAAACTAACTCTTGAGCATAGTTTCTTTCTTCTTCAGACATTAAATCCAAGTTCATTTCGTCTGGACTTTCTTGGTGGAGCAAATTAAAACCAAACTTTTCAATCTGCAAAGAAATTAAACCATAATATAGGAGGAAAATATAATTTAAAATTATTTTTTAAGCATTTAGCACTGACTACTACATACACGAAACATTATTTAACAATCAAAATGTCTAAAATGCAAAAATTTTAGAAAAGGAAATGTTTTACTTAGCTAAATTTTTCATTTACATGAAACATAATGAATAATCTTAATTACAAGGAGTGTATAGTAATAAATGTTGTCAAGTCATAGTTTGAGGTCAAAAAACAAAATGAAATAGAAAATTCTCATTTTTAAAAATTGATTAGAACTGCAAAATTTTCTAATTTGCACACAATTTGGCACTTAAATTATGATTAAGACATGGAAATTCTAAAGAGTTTAATTATGAATCTAATTAACATACTTAACCATAAACAGCTAATGCTAAGAAATTGCAGGTATGAAATATTCAAATAAAATATTAAACTTATGAAAAAAAGCGCTGTTAATATTTCTAAAAATAACACGACATTTTTGTATATCAAAAATAAGAGTATTTTATTTTTGATTTAAAATAATTTTGAATTGGTAATACAACACAGTTCGGCAAATTTTTTTACAATAAACATTGCTTTAAATAGTATACTAAATACTAAAACATATTTTAAAGTTAAATCATCATTGATGACAATAAGTAATAAATAATATTATACTAAGCAGATAACTACAGATTTTTTTTAATAACTTTGCATTTACTTTTGGAAATACCAAAAATTTAATTTGCTAATATTGAAATATTTAACTGTCGCTTTACAGGATTTTTTTTTTTTTTAATCAATAGCACAAGAACCAATAAATATAACTTTTAAATCCATTTTTAACATAACGGATTTCATCTGAATTGCAAAAAAAGTACTTACTTTCTCCAAACGAGTTCTCAGATAGCTGCTTAGGACATATTTAATCCGATCTAACTGAAAAAATATATAAGTACCTATTATTTTAGAAACTTGTACAAGCTAGTGAACACAATGAATTATATTAAAAAATTTTAAAACTTACAGCTTATAACTTTCCATAAATATAATTTAGCAATTTTCTATTAATAGGACAACAATTGTAACCAAGTATCAATGTTGTCCCTAAGTGGAAATGGCAATCATATAATATAAAACAATAGGGAAACTATGAAATAAATTACATAGCAATGTTATGGCATTAAAGTCTATACATGGCAACACTTATTTGTACATTTTAAGATATCATAAAAACAAAAGTTTCCAAAATTTTCACATTTAGGAAAAATCTTTTCCAATTCTTAAAAAATAAAGCAAATTATTATCTAATAATGATTGATAACTGATTTCAAAATAATTTTGTTTAGTTCAGAAAATCTAAATAAAAACAAAAAATAAAATCCCTCACCAGGGGTCAATTCAGGTTTTTTTTTTTTTTAGGGGTCCATTTTTGTGAGAATATATATATTTGTGAAAAATAAAAATATTTTTCAGAATTTTTTTTTTATCATCTAAAACCTTCAATTTTAGCAGTCATATTTCTATATTTTACATTTAATATCAAAAGTGTTTCATTGAACCAAATATATGCAGTAATTTATATAATATTGGAAAAAAAAAATACTCGTGTGTATATATATATATATATCTTGTGCAATGCCTCATTCAAAATCTTTTTTAAAAAAGAAGTCAGATTAAAAAAAGGGGCTGTTAATGCGAATTTGAGTTTTGTGAGGAGGCCATTTTTATGAAGGGGCAACGAAATGCACAATTTTTGTCTGGATCAACCCATGCTCACTCATACAATTTGAATACATTTGTAAAAGTTACCAAGTTAAAACTTTTCGACAGAAGTTTTAAAAAATTCTAATAAATCATGCAGGTGCAATTTCATCTAATTATAAGATAAAAATTCAAAAAAAAGGGTAGGAATATATTTAAAAATAATTTTACAATAAATTAGGATCAGTATCATGAATAAATTTAACTGTCAAATGAAAACCAATAAAAAAATGTTCAGAAATATTTCAGATCAGAAATATTTGGTAGTTGTAACTAATTAATCTTAAAAATATTAGAACAAAAATATTTATCATAAACAAAATATTTTTATAATCAAAATAGTTATAACAACTTTTTCTTTTCCTGAAATAATAAAACTAATTCTTATTAAAAATTATAATGTGGCTTCAAAGAGCAAACATAATAAACCACTAATTTTCATATGTCCCTTTTTCTAAAAAAATCTTTACAAGTGAATAACCACTGATAATTTTTTCCAATATGATTTAAAATCCTGTAGTACAAGTTGATGAAAATAAAAATTTGGGTAACATCAAAGAATATTTTTAGCAAGCATGAAGATAAAAATTTTGTAAAATATTTAATAAATGCACCAAAAGACCCTAACCATATCGTAATTCTTACATGTCATCACAAAATGCATATGAAGAAACAAAATCTTACTTTTACAATGAACGCAAAGGGTTTCTATTAATATCTAGTAACCACGCAAAAAGGAAATTATGTATCAGCCGAAGTCAAATGCA
>BGPR01030473.1:0-18643 GCA_013235015.1 Araneus ventricosus
AACAGGAAGGCTATTTTGGGACAGACCGCGGAATTTTGAACAGAGGTTAGATGACGAGGACGACACCTCAGGTGGCATCCCCTCTCCAAGCTTCCGCAATACACCTACGGGAGGACATTTGACCCTGACGGATTTAGCGTGCACCAGACCAGCTTTCACAGCGGTTCTTTGGTGGAATCGGGTTTCGAAGCTGGAACCCTCCGGCATCGAGGTCGGGACCTTACCATGGCCTGCCCGTGAATGGAAAGAATGCCTTTTTTACAGGTCTTCCTCTATACTTTGCAATTTTTCATACTTGAGTCTAGATTTATATATTCAAGGAGAGTTTTTAAATTTACTGTCTGTAGGTTTTTGTTCACTGTATGAATATTTACCACAGATAAATACAGAACTTGAAAAAGATTTGTGTGGAATTTCAAACAATCTTTAGAACAAGGAATTTTTTCCAACTTATTTCATATTCTTTGAACAGCATTCTTTACCTTTTAAAGAAAACTCAATAATTTATTTAAAATCATTGCCATTGTGGTCAACTGCTTTTGCTACTCTTCAAAACATGTAACGGATTCGAATCAAAAGATTCTTTCCAGAATGCTGCCGATCTTCGTTGTGCCTGGCGCGCCGTATTTGTGAACCAGCTTGTGGCAACTGGAGGATTTACCACCAGAAGAGATATATGAAGACGCTCAACCGAGAACTCTCTCTCTTTTGCCTTTTTCTTTTCAGATTATTTACAGAACAGAAGCGGATTCGAATCAAAAGATTCGAACCTCAGCGCTGACCTCAGTGATGCCAAACTTCGTCGTGCATGGCGTGCCTTAATTATGAACCAGCTTGTGGCAACTGGAGGATTTACCACCAGAGGGGATATATGAAGACGCTCAAACGAGAACTCTTTCTCTTTTGCCTTTTTCTTTCCAGGCTCTTTACACCCGGTTGCTCCAGTGGCTGATGATTCCTTCATCTGTATCCTAGAGTCCATGGGCTTACCCGAACATAAACAGTCTTCATGACATACCGTTTTAAATTTGCTGCTTGTAGTAAATAAATTGTTTTAATTACCCAGCAGCGCCTTCTGATGTGTGCAACACACTCACACTCCGCCACAAATATTTGCCCGTGGTAGCAGAAAAAATAAGCACCCTGTCTTTGACGAACACCTTGGATATCCACCTTCATGAAAATTTCCAGATGGATCCTAAATTATAATTAATTAAACAGTGACCACAGAATTTACTTATTAAGTCGCGAAATATTTCAGTCTTCTTAGATTCCGGCCACGGTTTCCTGACCGTTAAATTTCTGTCAATTTCAATCCACGATTTCCCCCTCATCCAATAATTTTAAAAAATTCTTTTTTTCCCGTTTGGTTATTCTCAGATTTCACATACTTTTATTCTCAAAACAAATACAGAAACAGGCATCTTCCCTACTAGAAAACACAGCGATATTGTACAATATAGCGTAAAAGTATCGTGCAAAAATGTTTCACCAGTATGCTATAATGGATATACAAGTCCCATTATAATCCGAAATGAGCATCCTGACATTTACGAATCCTTGGCTACCCACCCTCATGAAAATGGCCTGATGAATCCTAAATTAGAATCGATTAAACAGTGACACCATACTTTCCTTATTGTGCCACAAAATATTTCTAACTCACTTCTGCGTCCTCCTGGGATACATATCAGATTAATTAAAAGGCCTAATTTATAGCCACAATATCAGCTTTGTCATTGCTGGTTGAAAGACTTCCGAATTCGGTTTAATTCGAGGCGCTTATAGTTTCGGATATTAGCTGGCATATTTCTGAAAGAGATTTCGGTTGATGTAAGAGGGTTCGAATGCTAATTAAGTTTGGACATTGTATTCGCATAGAGGCAGTTTTTTTCCGGAAAAGTTAAAGAAAAGAAATATATTTCTTTTCCTCATTTTCCATTTATCTTTTCAAATGAGTGCAAATGTCTTTGCAAGTAATCGTGGCATTTTATGGAAAAAGGGAGCATTGAGTTGCATTCTGCCCATTAATGCATGAAAATGTCCAGATGAATCCTAAATTAGATATGTTAGTGCCATTAATGTACGAATGTCATGTCATTCGTACTTTAATGGCACTAACATTTCTCTAACTGGAAACTGGTGACACATTTAAGGACACGTCGTTCCTATCTGAATGACACTAACCTTGTTTTCAGTTAATGATTATAATTACTAAACGAGCATTTAATCCCCCTCATGTATATTTTTCTTACCAGACGTTACTATTCAGTTATCCAGGATTGATTTCAAACTTCTACACTTTATTTGCACAGAGAAAAATTTGTGAAAGTTGTAATAGTACGGCAATAAATTGGTTATAGTTCGTGTGGGAATTTTTATAGCTCTCACATGACTAATAAAGCATCAATATTAGATTTTCCAACTAATTACCAATTTGTTTGTTATTCTTTCGATGGGGACAACCAGCGGCGTACCTACATAAAATGGCGCCAAGGGCAAATACCGAAACTGCGCCCCTCTTTTTCTTTTGAAATGTGATCCTCATGCCGTATGCCTCATTGTATGCCGGGGTGTGCAAATATTAAAAGTGCGAATAAACTTAAAAAATAACATATAAAACATTTTTGAATTGATAGGTTTTACACATCAAAAATATTTTAACAAAATTTTGCTAAATTTTAACAGAAAATTTGATGCATTCTTCTTCAGCACAGAAAATTTGGTGCTTTCTTGTTTCAGCTCTTAAATATGGTCTAAATAAGAAAATCATTTTTTAAAAGACTTTTTTTGTATATTACAAAAATATAAATATAAAGTGCATTCCATTTATCTCGTATTTCAAAAATAATGTAAAATGTCTACAAATATCTTAATCAACCGAAAAAAATCTACGCACATACGAATCGAAATGAAAATGTTATATATATTACTTTTTGCCCATAGACAGTATATTAATAATCTAGACATTGAAGTAAATCTTCTGCTATGGCAGATAAAATCATACAAAAGCCTTAGTGACAAATATATTCAATAATATTAATAATATAATTCATGATATAATGCCATACTTATCTTTAAACATAATCAAAATTTTCTGCTAATAAAGTTTAATAATGTTTTATCTAGCACCTTATGGCAAAGTGTAAATTCATTACATGAACATAGGGGATACGCTATTGCAAGGGAAAAAATGCTGATTCAAATATGAATTAAAATTATAATGCTATTAATTTGTCTATGATATGTAAAATTGCACTTCCTTATTATTTTAGTAGACATTGTTTATGTGCATAAAAACGGTACATTATTTCTGAAAAATTTTGAAGGCATTCGGGTATCCGAACTGTTATAAATTTACCTTTCTGGTTTTTAATAAAATCAGCATACTAAATATAAGGATTACATACAAAACAAATGACTACCATATTTACAAATTTAAACTAGTAATTCTTTGAACGATGGACCTTGCTCTCCCCCAAATAAAAAAAATCCTAAGATTTTCTCTTCATTGCACTTTTTGAAAGCTTAGCAAATGTTATTCATTGTAAAGACAGGATTGTTTCTAGAGAAACCGGGCATCATAATTTGACTCTCCAGGAGATACACTGGTTTACAAAAATTTAGCACAATTCTTATTGTGCGACAAATTGGAGGTTAATATGGATAAAATGATTCACAATCTACTGAATTAGCAAAACATCTCTAGCTCTTTTACTTCACTTATCTTGAAGCGGAATACCGAAATATTTTGAAAAAGACGGCACAAAAATTCACAGAGAAAAATCGAATCCTTAAATTGGTTATTTAAAAAATATCATCGAGAAAATTTCGCTATTAAATAGGCATCAAATTAAAATATTTTTTCCAACTGACTTAGTTTGAACGAAGAAGATTGAACTCAAAATAACTTAGCGATAAATATTACAATTTTGCAAAGAAATATATATAAGCGAAAAGTTGTTGCTATGAAGATAAGACGATTTTTAAGGCAGGAGAATTTATCTTGGCGAGATCGCATTTCTCGGAGACAAGCGTCTCATAATTCCATTTAGGCTTAACAATTACAAACGAATTTTTAAAGTTTTTTAAATTAGTTACAGCGCCAAATAGGGTAAAAGAGAAATTGTTTGGCTGGTAAATGAGTTTAAATATAAATTTAAAACTGAAAGATAGCCAAAGACTATAAAAATAGGCAACATTTATTTAGCGAAAAGCGGATAATGATACATAGCCATAAGTGAATTGTGTTTATTTACAACTCAACTCTGATGTCATTATTTTAATTTTTGGTTGCCACTCACTCTTTTATTACCAATTAATAAAGTAACTATCTATAATTAAAATTATATTTTTACTTCTGAATTAAAATAAATTGAAATAAAACATATACAACGTTTTCTGTTGCTGCAAAAATCATTTCTGCCAAATTTGAAGCAAATCGAACAACGCATTTGGTCGTAATCGCATAATAAAAAAACAGACAGACAAATGCAAAATGCTGGAATTAAAATTTAGACCTCGTTTCGCTCGTATAATAATTATTTTATGTTGACTATTGATAGTTTGATGATTTGATTGTCAAGGCTAATTTTAATGCGTTTTTTAATTAATTGGTGATAATAGCGCAACTCAACGAGGAAAGAAAACGCTTCTCTTTACGGCAGGAATTAAATTTTTATTCTTCATGTATTTGTTCTTGTTTATTATTAAAGAAAACGCTTTCGTTTATCTTGATTTCAACGTCAATACGGACTAATAATTTTTACCAGAAGTTGCAAAATTTTATGTGATCTTTTCTCTCTCTCTCAGTACTTATTTGTTTGTTTACTTGCGTTTGGCGGAACAACTGCATCTAGATATTGTGAAATAAAATATAAAACAAACACTATCGCATTTTCATCATACAAACTATGCAAATATTCAGAGCTATAAACAATGCAAAGGTAGCGAACTTACGTCATTTAAAGTTCCTGGAGTGCTCTTAAACTACGCAGAAAATGGAGGCATATTTTCCGTTCTTCACTTTTTGCTGAATGCTGCTTGAAAATAGGAATGGAACTTTTGCTAACCATTTATCACCAACTTTAGAAGAAACTGATATCTAGTCAATATGAATTAGGCATATCGTGAGAAATTATCAGAAACCCTGCATCAAAAACCTAACCATCTTTCCTTATCTCCCACCCCACCGAGACTCAAATCTGTGAAAATGACCTTCCTTTTAAACGAGATTTTAATTTCATAGATGGGCGTTTGGGTCAGCAAATCTCTGAAACATAATGTTACATGTTAATTTATCTCAGCTTGAAGTTTTCGGGTTGTAAAAATGACTGCATCCTTAAGATTTTCCCACATTTTGCTGAAACCGTTTCAATTTTTAAGAATCTTGGGACAAAGAGCTACAAAAATCTACTTTCCTTTCTAATACAAACAATTGATTTCATAATTTTGCGCCCCCTGGCAATCGCGTCCAAGACACGTGTCCTACCTGCTCCACCATAGTTACGCCACTGGGGATAACTGGTATTGTTCAGGTATGCATGTTGTGAACTTACCATGCTTCTTTTTCTTGAAGACATTATTATTTCCAATTATTTATTTTCTTCATGTGCAACAGAAATTGTTCTCAGGTAAACAAACTTCACTCTTCGTGGTAAACAGCTGAGAAGGCACATAGCAAATTATGAGAGAAGGGAAAAAAATTTTAGAGACTTGACTTGACTGATGAACTGTAGGCACATTTGTTATTTCATGGGTAAAACTCAACGAATGTTGTTTGAAACTGTGTTATATGCAGTACATCTATAATAGGCAATTTTTCCTCTAACCTTCCCAATCAAAACAAAACGCTTGTCTTGTTATAATGTCGAGAAGTGGCTCATAGGACTGAATGTTTTGCTAATATAACTTTTACTCTTCATGTTTCAAAGTCAATAAGTTATAATATATCAAATATTTTATGAGAGTTAATGGAATTTATCAATGAACTGAATCACCGGCAAATGCATCTGCAATTGTTTACGTATCCATGGAGACCGAATTACGGCTGTGACTAGAATACAGTCTTACGCATTTTTGTTAAAATATACATGCAACATCATACCACCCGTAATATCGATATAGGTTTGATGATAATGGATACTGTTATCGAAAGGGACGGAATTAGTATGTTTAAGATACAAAAAAGATTACAAAGGCAATGACGTGAAGTTTGTGTTCTTATGACAATTGAAAGTGATTTCGAAGTAAAAAAAACTAGGAGAAAACTGAAAGCTCCGCGGTGAACTACTCTGACTACATGATCGAATCTTTTCTAACAAAAAACAACCAAGCAAACATTAAACCAGCGTGAATACTAGAAGTTGAGTAGAACAAAGATGAAAAATCAAACGTCTACTTTAGACTTTCGAAAAAATTGCCATGCAATTAATGCCATTTGTAATGATACGAGGATGGATCCCTAAAAAAGTTTAGAAGGGTAATAAAAAATTATTTATTAACATTAGACAGAAAATTCAAAAGGAAATTAAATGGCATACTTCCCGATCACTTTTCCACATAACCATGAAATCTATTTAGGCATTTATCTGAACGCAGGAGCAACTTGTTTAATCCAGCTCTGTAGAAACGACGTCGTTGCACATTGAGCCAGTTCTCGTTAGTTGTTTTCACACCACTATATAAAGAGAACCTTGTTTCAGCTAAGTGTTTGGAACCCAGATTGGGTGCCAAATCTGGGCTACATAGGGATGGCTCCAGATTTTCCACTTGAACTTTTACAACGCGAGAAGTATGGGTATTGTTATGCAAGAGGATGACACCATCTGTCAACATGCTGGCGTTTGCGTCCGATAGATTCACGATGGCCACGTGACTATTTCCGTTTTCCGAAATTGAAGGAATATTTATCTGGAACAAAGTTCTCTTCAGACAGTGATGTGAAAACAGCTGCTGAGAATTGGCTCAATGTGCAACGACGTCGTTTCTACAGAGCTGGATTAGACAAGTTGCTCCTGCGTTCAGATAAATGCCTGAATAGATTTCATGGTTATGTGGAAAAGTGATCGGGAAGTATGCCATTTAATTTCCTTTTGAATTTTCTGTCTAATGTTAATAAATAATTTTTTATTACCCTTCTAAACTTTTTTCGGGATCCATCCTCGTATCAGGGTCAGGGATGTCATTTCTACCAAACCGGGTTAAACGAGTTGGTCCTGAGTTCAGATAGATGCCAAAATAGATTTGGTGATTATGTGGAAAAGTGATCGGCAAGTATGCCTTTTAATTCTCGTTCGAATTCTCTGTCTAATATCAATAAATATTTTTTATAAACTTTATTACCTTTATTTTATTCATCCTTGTACAATACGTACAATTAAATATGAATTCTCTCATAACAATTCAATTGTAACTTTGTTGTGAATTTACTACAAAATCGCAAGAGCAGGCTGTATCCTACAAAAACCACTCATTTTGTCTTCTTCCGTACATAAGCATTTGCAGATGTATTATTTGATGCTTCGGAAAAGTTGCTGTTCTATTTGTTAAAGAATTAATACGTATTTCTCCCAAATTTCATATACTCCACTCCGAGGTTTGCACTAAAAAAGGCTATTTATTAACTTCAGAAAATTATTTAATACAAAATTACATTTTACAACAGAAATCGGATAAAACAATGACGTAATAGCATCAAAAACATCGAAACGAAATAGAAAAAGAGATAATAATTGAATCTGTGACTGCAGAAATCACAGGAGTCAACAATGTCAAAATGCTGTGAGCTTTAAAGAAACTGATTAGTTTTTAAATTAGTGATTAACTTTTGTTTTACCTGGTAATTTTTCATGTGGCCTTACTTAATTCTTGATATTTCTTCACTCATTATGTAAATACTCGTTTAAGATGTGAAAACAGCATACATGTAATTTTGAAAGAAGAAATTGATTCATGCTATTTCTGTTATAAGCGATTCAATTAAAAGACTGGAAAGCAGAATAAGAATGAATTAGAATGCCTACTATTTGTTCTTTTTGATTCGCACGAGAGCTATTAAAATATCATCATTATGAGACTGAAGTGATTTCGGAATGCGCATGCGCAGAATATAGCTCAATATTTCAATCCCTTTTGCAATATTTCTGTTGCTAGAAAATAATGACGTATCTTAACTTCAAAACACGAGTCAAATATCAATAGTCTAACAAGAAATAAACTTGTTTAAAATTCGGTAAGTAGAAAAAAATGATTGGTGGCTGTCCTTTCAAACAGCCGCTTATGTTAAAGGCTTAGGACTACTTTATTCGCGTGACTCTTTTGTTTATCGAAGTTTCTCGTAAGTTTTTAAGTTTAAGTAATTTTTTTTGTAACATCTATTGTTACCCTTTATCTCTAAAATAAGACATTAGTTATGTTTTTAACATATGTAATTACCGAGATATAGAGAATCGTGTCACCAATTCATGCGTATTTTTGCCCAACTTTGCTACTCAGTAGTCGTTGAACTACAATTCCGATTTTCAATTTGTTTCCTGTAACTTCTGTTGTTACCCTTTATCTCTAAAATAATACATTAGTTATGTTCTTAACATATGTAGTTACCGAGATATAGAGGATCTCCCATACAAAGTTTTGTAGCGTTTTGGCTTGTGGATCAAATTCCTTCCTGAGACCTCAATGGGAGGAACGTAGTCCTACTTTAAAAGACGTCATTGGCTGAGTTTAAAATTTGTATGGAAGATTATTCTTTCTCTAATAAGCGATTTTTGTAATATTCTGACAACCATTCAAAACATTAGCGCTTTATGAAATATCGTAAAGTTGTAAAAGTTACTCTGCTAGATATTTGGATAATTGATAAGCAAGCTTATACTACTCATCATTCCATGTTTTATTTCCTCGAAAAAATAAGTGTTGCACTTAAAACTATTGATGAATTTTATTTCTTTCTAAATTCAAGACAAAGATTATTCATTTCAATTTAATATCCTGAAAAATTAGACTCATTCAGTTTTGTTGACTCAGGATGTGATTTCGCTTTTAACGTTCCAAAACCACTTTGACAGAAAATCTGAGTAGAAATTCATACTGAGAAAAAGCGAATTAACTACCACAGTAGTTCATAACTCTGCTGTAGAAGAATTTTCCGAACAAAAGAATGAGCGAACACAATACATTCTTTAAGCCGGCCATTCACTTCACAGACAAACTGTATATTTTGGAACGCGAGAAGGGAAAAGCTATAAAAATTTATAGAAATGAGCCAAACGGCTTGCCATGGTTGGAATTCCGTCTGGACTGAAACCGTCTGAACGAAAAATCAGAGGGACCCTGAAAGAGGCTATCGAAAAGAACAATGCCTTGGGTAGATTGAAGCCTCTCTTCGAGGGTAGCATAAGTTAAAATCTGCTGACAGGGGGAAACTGAAGAGCGATTAACAGGCAGTTGCCCAGATAGCTATTTTAGTTTGCAGCAAATCTGCAAGCTTACAGCAAATTTGACACGACAAGAGTGCAAGTGTGAAACAAGTTTGCAGCAAGTTAACGCAAGCTTCGAAGTCACCATGGGACGAACTTGCAGCAAGCTTGCATTGCAAACTCATTGAAAATTATAGCAAAAACAGAGTACGAACACAACCCGGGATAGAACTCTCGACCTACCGCTTGGTAGCCTGACGTCTATACCACTCGGCCAGCTCGACTACGAGAGGAGAAGATAGATTTCACTAATAAATCGTTCGATTCGATTCGTATACGATTTATTTAAAACTATTTTCTTGATTTCATTAATTTTTTGAGTTGAGAATATGATTTGAAGTCAAAGAGAGAGAGTGATTTTCACTAATAACTACGTTTTGCTAGTAGAATAAATTAAGAAATTAGAGTTCTAAAGTAATTACTTTAAAATGGGATAAAATATATAAGTTATTATTTTTCAACATACATTGACTGTTTTTTCGGTTTAATTTAGTTTATAAATGAAAAATTTCAACTTTAAGGAAAAGGCGATATAGTTTTCTTTAAAGTAAAAACTTTTAGTAAAAAGATGGAAAATGTTTCAAAAATTTTCTTTTATAAAAAAGTTAGTTTCTTTACAAATTATCATTGATTTATTGAATTAATAAAAAGATGGACGGTCTAGGAGATGCTATTAAAAATCGGATGTTTTTTTAAAACAGAGACAAAGATAATTATCCCTTTGTGCTATCTTTGCCTCAAGCTTGTTTTGCAAATTTGCATTGGAAAGGAGGTGGCGCTATTTATCACGGTGAACTTGCAGCAAGCTTGCAACGCAAGGAAGGTGGCGCTAGTTGTCACGGCGAATTTACTACAAGTTCGCTTCAAGTTCGAAGCTTCAAATTTGCTATGACAAGGTAATATCAAGTCAAAATGAAACTTGCGACAAACTTACGAGCTATCTGGATGTAGAGAGGAAAAGAAGATCGCTTCCCCTACCTTCGTTCAGAGTTAGCGTTCTTTTAAATACAAGTGAATGGCGTGCCTGTATTTTTCGATTAAAATGAGTGGGGAAAAAAACCTGGCTTAGGACAAATGTCATGGTTATCCTTCAAGTGAATGGCAGGCTTTAAATACGGTCTCCATTAAAGAGGGCTTTTTCAGTTTCCATGGGAATATAAATGACCTCCACAACTCAAACGCTATGTAAATAAATATGCATAATGAACTTACTTGCTGCTCCATACCAGGTTTGTTAACACAATATAGCCGAAACGCCTGGAATATGAAAAGAAAACTAAGAACTCTTTGAAAGAAACGTGCGCTCCGATATTATGTCTCGACAAGCCGTTTTTGGCCTGTTATGGAAATAAAAAATAATGAAAAATTCATTTTTGAAAACGTTCTTGGAAAATTGCTGTTTCATATTGCTAATGAGCCAGAAGTGCATTTATTTCCGCAGCATTGCAAGTTTTAATTAAGCGACTGTTACTTTTAAGAATTTAAAATAGCGATATGATTTTGTAATGGAAAGAGAGCAGTGATTGAAAGTCTAGTAAATGTCAAGTGGCTGGCGTATTCAAGTTTCTCGCGAGTGTGACGTTGTGTAAACTGATTCCATTATGGAGAATTTCGTGCTTTTCCACATGAACGTTTCAGCCTGCATTTCATGTTCATACAGTTTTTTGATTATGATATTTCAATCTTCAAAAGAATGAAACTTTTATTTTTACCCTTATCAGGTATAAAATTTCCATGTCGAAAATTTAGTATTTACAACTAATTGCCTTGAAATAAATCTGCTTTTAGTCAAAAATGTTATAAGTTTCTGAGGCTTCCTGTTCATCATTCCTGTTTTTTATTTATTTCCAATATTTTACTTTAAAAAAAAAACTTACTATTCGGCTTCAGCGGGATGGTGGCAGAGTCTTTGCCTTGGGACTAGCAGGTCACAGGTTCCAGACAAACACACTTTGTGTTTACACCCCTGGTGAATGCTTACTTCTATAAGGTCAAACGGTCTTCCCCTGGTGTGGATTGTAAAGTCCGACTGATGTATCATCGTCATCTGAACTGCAGCTGAAAATTACAATATCCGTGCCAAAACAATCCTCTTATAGGACGTTATTTTAACTAATATCAACTAAACTAAATCAGTGTAAATAACCTCATTAGCTTTAACAAATATGACATACTTACAGAGAATGTATAGTCAAGGGGAAAAAAGGGAGCCAGCCAGCATTATTCTGCGATCATTCATCGGGCATTTGAAAAAGATACCAATCTTCAGGAAATAAAGTATACTAAAAGATTCTATGATTAAAAATTTCATAAGAGGTCAAGAAGCAAAAGTAAAGGCACTTACAGAGAATGTACATAAATAATAATTCTGGTTGAAAGGAAAGCACTCATAAAATAAATCTTGTTCTCCCAGAAACAGTTGCCAATTTAAACATGAGATCAGCAGCTTTTAAATCAATCAAAAGCAAACGTAGCACGTAAAAGTAAAGGCACTTACGAAGAATGTACATGAATAATATTTCTGGTTGAAAGGAAAGCAATCCATAAAATAAATTTTGTTCTCCCAGAAACAGTTGCCAATTTAAACATGAGATCAGCAGCTTTTAAATCAATCAAAAGCAAACGTAGCACTTAAAAGTAAAGGCACTTACGGAGAATGTACATGAATAATATTTCTGGTTGAAAGGAAAGCAATCCATAAAATAAATCTTGTTTTCCCAGAAACAGTTGCAAATTTAAACATGAGATCAGTAACTTTGAAATCATTCAAAAGGAAATGTAGCACAAGTTGAAAATTCAATGGTTTAGAGAAGCATTTTAATAAAAAGAGCCGAAAATAACTTTTTACTCACGATGAAATGGAATTTGTTTCGTAAGTAACTGCGGATTAAATGCAATTTTCTTTAATGAAGAATAAATTGTTTCTGTTTAGACAAATTGTTTTCCAAGTTCTTTTTTGTTGATCTTTTAGAACAACATTTTATTTTTAACTATTTTTTTGCTGTTGAAGATAAAAACAGAGTGAAAAAGAATGTTAAATAGGCAATCTCAGCTTTGCATTATTTTTCTAAGATCTTCTTTCAAGTAATATTTTAAAGATGAAAAAGTTGGGTTATTAGTGTTTGAGCAAGACATCAAACGTGGAATGCAGAAAAGAATTAGGTTTTAAAAGATTAAAATATGCAGGATATAGTAAAACTTAAAATGTGGTCAGATGAATAGAAAAATTAATTAATTAATTATGTCTAGGCACATTCAATTTACATTTTTTCTACAAGAAGAGATATATTTGCATTTTAATTTCATTACATAATTTCAAGTTCTCAGTGCTTTTTTTCGTTCTACGTCAAGACGAATATTAAATCAAAATACTTAAAATAAAAATGAGAAGATAGTTTAATCTTTGTTTTCTTTTTAATAGTATGGTTTATTAACGTTATCAAAAACATGCATATTTTGCCAAAAATTCTTTAGACTTAGCTAGCTTAGAGAGGTACCTCGGAAATTATATTTCTTCCTAAAGCTCTCTCTCTCTTTTGAAAATCATTTCCAATAAATTAAAGTTTAATTGAAAAAATCCTTAAATTTGAAGGAATGGAATTTTTATAAGCAAGGCATAGGTAAAAAAATACACACAAGCAAAGAAGCCCTGTATGCTTCAATATGGCAAGCAAAAAATTCGATGAACTGTATAGATAATTAACTTTTTTTCAGTGAATTTATTCATGGTTAAAATTATATAGTACATACATATCTGCAGATACGTCTACTTTTTGTGTTTCCTGACTCAAAGTGATACCCGTTCATTAGTCAGTATATCGAAATATTATGTTTCTCCATGAAAATCTTGAAAATTAATAGTTTTAAAGATGAATTTATAGACTATCGATACCGTGTCAGTGTTGCCATCTTTCTAACTTTTCAGGATGCATATTTTCGTGTTTAAAAGGATCGCACTAATTTATTTATTTTTAAAAAGCAAAATTAGAAAGCATTATTCACATTTTCTCTCGGCAAATTTCATAAAAAGAATCACAGTTTTCTGATAGAGCTTTTAGAATAATTTTTGACAAGGATAATGAAATGTAGTACAAGCAAATAAAAGATAGAGGGGATAAATCCTATATCAAACAATGTGTGCTAAGTAATTGGGCATTTTGTTTAAAATAGAATTTATCTATTTTTCAGAAGCAAAATTAGAAAGCATTCTTCACATTTTTTAAAGCAAACTTCATAACAAAAAAAAAATTCTGACATAGCTTTTGGGATAATGGTTGGCAAGGATAATGAAATATACTATGAACGAATAAACAAAATAGAGGAAAATATCAGATAATGCATCATAAGTAGTTGAACCTTTTGTTTAAAGTGGATTTTTCATTAGTCATTTCATAATTCTCATTTTAATGCATATAGAATTTTGACATTCTAGACTAATGCTCTAAATACTCACATTTTTGACTAAGAAAAATCAAATTATGCTTCAATGAATTTTTCAGACGATTCTGAAAACTGAAACAAGTCAACGCAAGAAAACTCCAAAAGCGAATCGGGAGATCTTCGATTGCCAGAAAGACACTTCATTTCATTTCAAGGAACTACCTTCTTAAAGCAACGTCTAGATCGAGGAAAAAATAAAACTCTTGATATTTTTCTGAATTTACACGAATTTTTCTGTTAATTCTGCTCTGATAGATGGCAACAAAAATTGGATCACTCCGAGACAGGTACGTGAGTTATAAATAGCTACCATGAGCGCTGATTTGAAATCATGCTGAAGAAGATTTAAAAAGGACAGTTGAAATGTTGCAAAACCCTTCTCCATGGGGATGGATTTCTAAAGAAGCTACAGTATTGAGTTTGAAGAGGACAAGAAAGAGTATGGAACTCGTTGAAGACTATTTCTCCAGCCTCTTGGGATGAATATCTAATGAATTATAAAAGGGCGGGAGTGATTTTTTTCCCTCAGGAAGTTGATGGTCTCTTTCTACAAACCCATTTTCTCGGCACATTCCCGAGAAAATGGGTTTGTAGAATTTTCAATTATTCATTTTACAGATAGTACGAGAGAAAAGGGTTTGAAATCTATTCCTATTAAATTTTTACTTTATTTATCGCTTTCTGGCACTTTCTTCAGTAACTGTTATGAGGTAAAGCCATTCACTAAAAATGAAATTACGTGTAGGAGATGCAATTGGTTAAAATGTTCATATAATTGCAAGAATGCTATTTGTGAATTAATTACTTTTTAATACTATCTTTATTATTAGGTGTCCGGAAATTCCTTTTATCGATTGGATATATTTTGCGTTCATCTACTAAATCATTTCACAGTGTTTTAGCTATCTTCATTAGATTTTAATCCCTCAGGGTAAAAATGCGGAAAAACTAACACTCATCTCTCCGATCGTCGAGCCCAATTTCAAGTTTCTCTTTTCATTTAATTTTTATTTTAATGCTTTAAGTTGTATAATATTATTTTGTTTTATCTAAAATGATTTAAAAGTCCTAATTTGGGTGAATTTCCTTGAGAAATTAAAAATAATTGTCAAAAACCTGGCGTCAAATGCTAGCAATTTCTTTCTAGTTTTTCGATGGAATCTAAAAAGTTCAGTCTTTGCGATTAGAAATCTTTTTTAAAAAAACTGATGGCCGCCTTTGCAACATTACTAAAAAACATGTTAGTTATTTATCTACAAAAATTAAAGATTAAGACACTGTAAGTAGGAAAAAGAACATGTGATCTATGGGATAGCCACCCCTGTATGTTTTTAGAAAAGGAAAATACTTGTTAACAGGTTTTATGTTAAACTGTTTTCTCTTTAACACTTACTTTTAGAAGCTGAACATTATATATACCTACCACTATTTAAAATGCTTTTAACGCTTTACTGTCTTAAATTATATAAAGTGTTCCCAAATGAAAATGAGACTACAGTTATATGTAAAGACATTTTAATAACAATATTCTAATTACAGTTCATGTGGAACAGTACAACACCAATAAATAATAAACGCCAACAATAAATAATTGACAATGATACAATGACCCCGGCGCATAGGAAGGGAGTGGATGGCTTCAGTGTAGAAACTGCTGTTTTGCAGACGGATTCAGGCAAACACCCATTCTCATCGTCTTCTGATTTTTTGACACTGCTTGGGCACACACTTTTCGCAAACTTGGCCATAACTAAGCTTTTTGTGGATTAGGTGATGCACAGTTCCTTTGCTTATCGACAGTTCAACAGCAATTTCCCCTGCTGTGATCCGCCGAAATCATGGCACTGTTGGTCACATTGCCCTTGATGTTTACGTGTTCCACCTCATAACACTGACACCACCGGAATATGGTGAACAGTGCGAGACACTGCTATCCGTGCACCTCTTTCATCCTGAGATAAATTTGTGAAGCATGCTCCTTCTGCGCGAAGAAATTGGATAACTGCTGTTTGTGCTGATCTGGAGGAATCCATCATGCAACGAATTTCGGAAACAACCCTCCATCAAACTTGCCAAGAAGATGCAAAGAATTGTAAAACATGATCTAATATTAAAACATATTTATTAGATAAAAGCAACTTGTAACAAAAGCGAACAGCTTTTACATATTTCAGCAATATTCCAGAATAATGCGTCCAAAATTGTTATGAAAAATCCAAAATTCCCTAGAACTTAAATAAAAGTAACAAGAACATTTTATAATTAAAACTAGCTATATGGCCCGGCGTTGCACTGGTTATCTTGAATAATGGGATATTCCCGGGCGGTGAGAAGTGAAGACACGCGAGGCCTCGGGACCCAAATTTTTTCACAAGCCCGCCTACTTTTTTTTCATCAAATATTGTCATTTACTTTCCCCCAAAAAAGTAAATATTCTTTCAAATTTAGTCTTTTTATTACTTTATTTTCATATGCCCGTCTTTGGTTTATTTTTTCTACAAATATTGTCACTTTATTTTTCTACAAATATTGTAACTTTCTTCCCAAAACGTAAATCTCCTGTGAATCCTATATTGTTAAATTAAAACTTTTACATCTAGCCTTTTAAATACCTTATAACTATAATAACCCAGAGTTACTCGGGATCCACATTTTTTCATTATGCCCGCCCCTGTTTTTTCGCTAGAAATATTGCCACTAAGCTTCCCCAATAAACGTAAATCTGTTTTGAATCGTCTCTTGCTGGATTAAAACTTTCAGTTCTAGCCTTTCTACTACCTTAAAACAGTATGGTTCGAAAGAAAACTCGAGCATTCCAATGTTCATAAATTAAAACAGAGTATCATAACATTTTGTTTTGCTAAAGAAAAAATAAAAGGAAATAAATAACAGAAACTATAAACAGTTAATAGTACACCAAGCTGATGAATCAAACACAAGAAACATATATTTTCTTCTTGTCCGTAATTGAATAATAATGGAGAAAAAAATTCAAAACGAATAAATATTTTCGGATAAAAATTAAAATATTTTCCCCAACAAACTCAAATACAATGCGAAATTAAACACTATACGAGAAAAAAGAAAAATAAAAATGCAGGAAAACGATTTTTTTTCCGATGTTTATAACTCAAAACTCCAAAACTCGGAAGTTCGCTAAAAAAGAAAAAAATTAATAAAACACACACCAGATGCGAGAACAACCGACGTGACAGATAGTTATAGGACCTGCCGATAGATGGCAGCACAATATTTCATCCATTTTGACGATTTTAATTAATATCTTTTTAACTAATTGTAATTTCGGAATTTTAATAGTCGGAATGGATTCCTTTTAATATTTCGCATCTTTTGGTACTTTTGGCTTTTATCAGCATTCAGTGGTTCGCTAGAAGATAGCCAGCCATACATAGAAACATAGAATCAGAAATTTCAGTCCTTGAAGTAAACTACCTGGAATAGAATGCGCGTAATAGTTAGTGCTCTACCAATTGAAACCCGTCGTCTACTGATAAATTTTTTTCTGCTCCAATATTTCTATAGTTTGTTTCCTCTAAGTAATCTCATTTATATGATTAAAATAATTTGGCAAAACTAGATGGTGATTAACCCAGCCCAAACACAGAACTGATTTCGATAATTTTTATTTTATATGAAAGCTTATGACGCCTAGATATGTCATCAATTGTCGATACCAAACTCCGATTTCAAAAGAAATTGAAAAAAAAAATGCTTCTCCACTGTACATTCTCTAATTCCCCCAGCTCCAACCACCGCACCGATTTTGACAATTTTTTATTTCATGTGAAAACTTATGACGTCGAAATTTGTCTTCAAGAGTCGCCAGTCCCTCCACCCTTCATTTTCAAGATGTATCGCGTAATAAAACTTTGGCAGAGTCCCTCAGCCTCTATTTGCTAATTTATTTCGCCAAGTTACGAACCTAACCGCATGCTATTAACAATACAACAGCTGGTCGCCGAAGGCGGCTATCAGTTTGTAAAATATACGTGTCTTCTGCCGTTTCTTAATTATTGTAATTTTATATGAAATTCGGATAGTGAACAAATTGTTTCCTCTACAAGAAAGTTTACAAAGTAGCCATTGCATCTTGCATATTATGTTTAAAAAATAATATATAACTAGGGGACTCTGCCCCCTGCTCGCTAAAGCTCGCCAACCCCCAGGAGGATTGCAACGCAATCCTCCCAGGTTTGCTACGCAAACCTTGCTCGCTTCGCTCGCTATAATGAAGACATTGTGTGTCCTAGAAGCTATTCTAAAATCTTCATATATATATATGAATCAGCTTTATTTTGCTTCTGATGCTTTAACTTAAATCGGCACAGAATAAAATTTCTTAGCCTCAAAAAACATATTTTTCTTCAAATAAAACTTGCAAAGTAAAGCTGATTTTCTTTTAATGCATTCACCTTAATAAAGAAGGAATAAAAATTTTTGGCCCTGAAAAGGGCCGTTTTTTATATAGTGAAAGCATCAGGAACCTCCCCCATAAATACAGTTAAATATTTCACATTTTGGAGCTATCACAGAAACAGATTCAAAAGATTGTGCTGTACGAAAGCAGGTATATACATATTCAATAAATTCCTATATATAAAATAATATACAACATTGAAACAAATTAAAAATGTAATGCAAAAAAAATACACTTGACAATCAACCACAGAAAACTTCCCACTAAACACAGTTAAATATTTCAC
>BGPR01030475.1:0-10030 GCA_013235015.1 Araneus ventricosus
TGCTCAAATGTTATTATTAAATTGCTGTGGATAATAGTATGTTAATGTTGGAGACAATTAGTTAGAAGTCAACTAATGACTAGGAATGAGAAATTAATGAGATGGGCGTGCGATACGTCGTCACATTTTCCTCGTCTTGTTCCTTGTAAGTCTCCATTTGACTATCCCTAGTCGTTTGTCCGACTATTTTTTTATTTGCATCTTTTTTTGTGTGTGCATTATCCGTTATTTACCATTTTTAGAACTTTACGACTCCTTTTCGGCCAAAAAGGATCCTTGCATCTTTTCTTGTGTGTGCATCAGCCGTTATTTACCATTTTTAGAACTTTCCGACTCCTTTTCGACCAAAAAGGATCCTTGCATCTTTTTTTATGTATGCATTATCCATCATTTACCATTTTTATGCCTTTTATGGCTCCTTTTCGGCCAAAAAGGATCTTTGCATTTGTGTGTGTGTGTGTGTGCATTATCCGTTATTTACCATTATTATAACTTTGTAACTTCTTTTAGGCCAAAAAGGAAGAAAGGGAAACAAAATTTTTAGCTTAAAGTTTTTTTAAAAAAATTCAAAACTTTCGCGAACTTCATGTACAAGATATATACTTTCTTTGTAATAAAACAACAGACGAAAACATTAAATTTAGTTTCAAATAGAGAAGTACTTTCTTTACCGCAAACAAAATGAAATCTGTTATTTATAAAAAGAAAGTGTATCATTTAATGAATAAATCGTTTACTTATTAAAAATTTTAAAACGCTTAGACGCATAGCATTTAGTAGACGAGTTTCTATAAAAAAAAATTATTTGATTTGAAATTATTTTGGATGCACATTTTTAGAAATTTGCATTATCTATATATATATAAAACGCTAAGGTACGTGGCACAGAAAAGAGATTAATTTCTCTTTTGCCGACGGCAACGATCGGTTTGTTTACAAAACAAAACTGGTAGCCATGTTAGGCATAACTTCATAGTCAAAGCCTGCTGCTATATTCGTTCTGGTGTAAAATAACTTTTTCTCGAAAAAATGAGCTTAAAATGAAGCATTCATAATATTTCTGACAATATAATGAAACTTTGAATGAAATTATTCAAAAGATATCAGTTAGAAATGAAGCAGTTGGGCTTAGGCGAGTCAGAGAAAGTTTAGATCGACGTCAAAATCGTTTAAGTTCAGCGAAAACAAAATCGTGCCAATTCACAAATTGAGGTGAACATCATGGAACTTATTATTGTGAACTTTGTACATTGGTAACTTTTCTGTTATACGCACACAACTTGGCGCCTTTTTATGTCTTGGCGAATTTTTTGGAGGTTGAAGTGCCAGTTTGGCTCTATAAGAGCCAGGAAAATCATGGTGTGCGAGAAACCGAGCGCAGACGCTCTGCGCGGTTTCAGCTAGTTGCTTGAAATTTGCTTACCAGGAACTCCGATGCGCTGCTAATTTGAGAATTTTACCGTTCTTTATTTGTCACCATACATCTTTCTCAGACTCCATTTCCCACCATTTAAAACAACATCACACTGCCACATGTTAAATTTAATTGTAGATGTTGTTGGGAAATTTCCATCATGTCTTTCAAATCAAGAAGGCGTCCTTGGTTATTTTGACTTTGTAGAGGGACGAGATTCGTGTTTATATGGAATGCCGCTGTTGAAGAATTAATTCAATTTCATGATCCATTTTTATTGGATGGCCAAGTTCCACGACGCAGTACATTAAAAGGTACAAGACGCAAGACAAGAACAACAACACAAGACAAGTACATAGAAAAAGAAGAGAGAGAGGCATCATGGGAAAAACCCGGATGGCTCTAGAAGCGCCACCTACCATAAAAAGGAGAAGGCAGTGAATTGTAACCGCTACAACTTTACTGTAAAACCCAGTTAACTGAACTAAAGAGTGGGAAGCCGTTTCGGAAAAGGATTTTTCCGTTTAAACCATGAACATCTATTACTAATTTGCACCTAATTGCAGTACGCAATTCTGGAATGTTTCGAGTCCTAAACGAATTCAAAACTTACTTTGTAGGCTACACTTATGGTCTTTATTAAACGTTCCGTCGGGCGCAATATTCGCACCGGCAAGTTCCTGACAGGCACAGATGAACAGTATCGCAATTGATAGTGTTAATACCCAAAAATTTTAATTTTATCATTCTAAAATTAATCGCTGACATTCTTGAGAAGAAGAAAGGCTTAGAGAGAAGATAAGGCTCAAGAGAAAAAAGTGGGGATAGAGTTGCAAATAATTCTTGTCTTCGCGATCATTTCCTGGCAGTATAGTACGTGTTTTTTGGATTTGCGATTACAGATGTATTTCCGATAACCCAGGTTTCGGTTAACCCACATTTCGGTTAACCCGGGTTTCGATAAACCGGGGTTTCGGTTAACCGGGGTTTTACTGCATTAAAATTGGAGAGTAACGGAAGTGTCATGGCTTCCCATGTGTGTGATTTGATATTCAGTTCAATGATAATCCAGTTTGTCCTTTTTTGATTTATTCACAACACACACACATATATAAACACCATTACGACAACAACATATAAAATATAAACATCACATAGCTCAGAGCTCGATTAAATCCATACCCGCCTGGGGGCTGGGTCAGAGGTATCTGCTAGTGAATCCCTTCGGGCGTGGGGATGAAAGTTCTATTTTTCCCTTTTTAGGGATTGCTGTAGCCAAGTTGCCGCAGGAAGTACGCGTTGTCATGTCACTTAAGGTTTGGTACAAAGTCATACTTTACAAAATCTTGATTCAAAAGACTACACATCCATCTCAGCACAAAAAGATTAAACAGCTCACGAAAAAGGGAAGCATTTTTTTTTATTATTATTGTTTCACTAGCCGCCTTCGGCAACCAGCTTGTTCGCTGGGAATATATAATTTCAATTGAATCTCTTATGTATTATTTGATATTCATGGTTCGCTTAACAAAGTAATTTTAAATTTCAAATTGTGATAGACATTTAACCCATGTTCTATCAGTAGCCTTGCACTTGCCTACTGGACTCAAGTAACTGTCAGTGTCATGGAACATCCAATTGCACGTTGTCGGCATCAACTTCACTCTTATTCCTCTCGCAAAATATGCATTTGGTTTTAACCTTAAATGAAGCGGCAATTTTACTTCCAGCAGCATTTTAGCTGAATGAAAATATGCTGCTTAAAACATAGCATTAAACATTAAGATATCACCTTAGCTTTCAACAGTAGAAGACAAACATACAAAAAAAATATTTATTTAAACAATGAAATCGGTTTGAATTGCGTTGAAACAATGAAAAGCATTGTTGTAAATTATGCCAAAAATATTTTTTTTTATATTCATTAAAATTAGAGAAAAAATGTACGGCCACTTAACAGATATCATTGAAAAGGTAATTTTTTGCACTTTCAGATGATGTAAAAATAATTTTTGTTCTATTATATTTTGGGAAGTAATAAAGGAAAAACGCCAAAATTTTGCTTAATTTTTAATTAATTACAATTCTAATTAAAATTTCAAAAAAGGGCTCCTAGGTGCACATTCCCTCCCTCAAAAGTATGTTTATGCCACATACTAGGCCCAGCGGTCTGCCCTGTAGAGCGCCAACACATGCAGACACACATTCTCCTTCATAATCTAAAATAGAAAAGTCCAGAGATGTCTGTAACGCTGGGCGGAGCTTAAAATAACCCCGCCCCTTTTGTCTGCGTCATCATTGAACGAACCAATCGGATGATTGTATAATATTACTAACCTCAGCTTTCAACAATGAAAGAGAAACACGCAATTAAATATTTGTTTAAACAATGAAAAGTAATGTTGCAAGTTATGCCAAAAAATATTTTTATTTCTTAATCACTCTAGAAATCTACATGAGATTTTCTTCAACAACTTTCGTTAATAAATCTGTGACAATCAAATCTGAGATATTATTGGCAAGCTAAAAGCCAGTCTTAGACGGTCACAAATCTTCTAATTAGTAGAGATTACCCGAAAAATTGACGCAATCTATTATTTAAGAGTATAGAGATGAATTTAAGCCGAAGGATATATTATACTATACAATTCTTAAAACGTGCCCGAAATTTCGAGAATACCACACTGTTTTCGAAAGAGTTTCATCCCTTTGACCTTCAAAGTGGCAAAACGGCCCGGATTTAAAAATAAAAGTTTTTACCCAATTTGTTACCGAACTGCTTATCGCCAGCAGTTTATTATCGAAAGTTCTAGGAGAAAGTTTTCCCAAAAAATTTATTGGATAACATGATGCAACAGGTGGACATGCTGGAAGTCTTCAGTGCACGTGCGAGCGGTTCATTAGCCTGTTATTTTCAATGAAATCAGCATCCCGCCCGCATTGTGGCATCACGTTCCATTAGCCCCGAACATCGAATTATTTTATAGCCACGTGGATACGGGTTCATTGAATGATGAGTGTCCTGTATCGGTGTCGAAATCAACCGAAGTTGCTGTTTTCTGAAACCAAATGTCTTCTCTTTTTTCCACTTCCTTTGTAGAATTTAGAAGTCTTTCGTTGCTGGAAATTCACGACAAATTCAAATTCTGAATTTTCCATAAGTTTTCAAAATGTATGAATTATTTTGCCTTTGTGTTGCTGAAGGTGTGCAACTACTCATTAATAATCAAGAATGGATTAAATTTCTTTCGCTGATTTCATAGATTATGCATGTGGTTTTCCTGAAACGTGTATTCTAGAATTTCGCATCAGCTCTGAAAGAATATCTCTGATTTCATGCTAGATAGCTTGTTTGTTGGCACTTTTTTAAAAATTATGCACGCACACAAAATGCATAAATATTAGTTGATGCTATTACAATAATATCCATAACTCACCAAAAAGGAAGACAGCGTTAATTGATAATGCAAAATTGATTACTGCAACCTGATACATGAGTTTGAAGCTTGCAGATTTAAAAGAATGTCAGGGAAGACTGAAAGGTAATTCCAGGCATTATAGTAGGACTTTTTTTAGGCCTGGCCTGAAAAACCTTTAGCCTATTTCGATTAAATAAACAGACAGATGGGCTGTATCAAAATATTGCATTTGTGGGTAGAAAATGTTTAAATTAAGAATTACTGAACTACTATTCGATTATGTTTCAAATAATAGTTCTGTTCCTACTAAGTCACTATGCTTTCAATCATCTCGCATAGTTGATCTGTGAATCTCTTAATACCCTATTAATAGTTTTAGTCCACTGTTTGCCCATGAGAAATACGTGGGGGAAGGAGTGAAAGAATAGACAGCCTAACCTGTGGTTAGAAGTAAGAGAATCTTATCTTCGAATGATTCAAGAAGACGTTCGAAGTTCCAATGACCTCTTTTTTCGGTAAGAACATATTTGAGAATTCGGTTTGCCTTTCTTCAATAGAATCAAAGCTGAGATATTGAAATAAATCAAGCATTTTTTTGTAATTCAGATTTGTATCTGATTTCAAAACCGAATAAATAAATAAAAAAACACTATATCGAACTTTTCTTAGGAAGCTTGGATTTTCATTAGAAAACAGTTTCTTCATATCGGATGAAATTTCTAAATATCGAACACAAATGGGCGTAATAATTAGTAATTCAATACCGATAATAAATGACGGTATTCGAGTAATTTTTACACGACTAGCATATAATTGTGGTTGATTTTTACACGACTAGCATATAATTGTGGTTGATTTTTACACGATAGCATATAATTGTGGTTGATTACGCCACCGATCAGGACATGTTGGACGATTGCTTGGAAAAAAATGAAACCAAAGATGACGATGAGACGAAGATGAATAATTAAAATCCCAGTGGCGAATCCGGGGGTGTGTGAAAATTCTTGATTTTTTTTTTTCAAATCACTACACCTGTTAGTTCTTAATATCTTTTTTTAAAAAAAACAAAACGTGGCAACATTGCTTTCTGGCTTGACAGACTCAGAAAATTTTCCCGCTTCGTAGTCATTCCGCTCCTACTTGTAGCTGTATTGCAGTCGAAAATATTTTTTTGCTTGTTATTTTATTGTGTTTTTATTAAAGTATCGAAAGTATTGTTGTGTCCTTTGGGATTCTTATTGTCAGGCGAGTAAAGTTATAGTGATTTGACTTACATAAGCCATGAGGTCACAACAATACAAAAATTTTATGATCTCAGCCCTTCCCAGACCAAAATCCTGGATGCGCCAGTGGAAAATCCATCTGGAAAACAAGTAATGGAAGTATTGAAATTATCCAACAGGGCTTCAGATTTATTCCTAACGTTTTGGAGGAAATTTTTACCTCTTTGAATAAAAGTGAATGTTATTTTGAAACTGTTTCGGTAAAAGGTTATGTTCAAAAATACGTTAGGGGCTACTTTGTACAAAAATAAATAAATTTAGTTCCGATTTTATTATTTTTTTTATTATTATTTTTAGTTTTTTTATTTATTATTTTTTTTTGTAAACGTACATATATTTTTAGTACATTGTCAGTAACTGGCGAATGCTATCTTGAATTTGTGCTGTTTTTTAAAACAAATTTCTTTGGTACTTTAATTCTTTTACCCTCAATAATTAACTATGGCATATTTATTTTTATTAAGAAAATGATAAAAATTTGCAATCTGCATTTCTGTTCATCGAAAATCCGAAATATCAAAAATTCTGTACATGGAAATTTTTTTCCCATGAATCTTCAAGTTCAATATATAGAGATTCGACTGCATAATTTGAATGTCGCGGATGAAAAGGATCTATTGCATGTATCCACTCGGAGATCAGATCTATTCCAAATTTAAAATTTGTTTCGTCATCTATATTCCACCCATCACCAAAGACACGGAAACACAAAATAACTTTCGAGATAAACCAACGCTTAATGGACATCATCCAAGTCAAATATGCATCTCGCATCAAGATACATATGGGATGGACTAAAGCAGACGCTCTTCAAAACCCACAAAGCGCGAGAATGCGCAGTTTCATAATCCCAAGATCAAAAGGCGTCTTTCCCCCCTTTTAAAGAGTCAACCGATTAGCTCTTCTAGAAGGCTCATCCCGCAGTAGCAAAAGGCACCATTACTGTCTAAACAGCGTTTTGTTCCGACAGAAACGCTCCGGTTCAGCAGGCCGAAGACGGAGTTCATCTTCCACGGCTGAGCGGTGGGAGCAGCGGATCTCTGGTCGGTTTGGCTGGGATGACCAGCCCATTATCAGGCAAAGCAGCCCCCTCCAGAAGAGAGTTTTTCCGAAAAATTTGCGCGCCTGTTCCGAGTCGGTGGCATCGTCCCTTTTAAGAGTTTCTCACGCCCAGGTTTCTGTTTCAGATCGGCGAAACCCAAAACTACCCCAGTTCGTGGATAGCGCCCATCCGTCGCGTCTCGTTAGCTTCGCCACCCTCGCCACCCATCTTAAGATGCGATGAGATAAAAATTAGATGTAGCCCAGTGATTTTTAATCGCATATTCACCACAGACACCCTTTACGTACCCCACTCACTTTACTGACCTCAGGACTGAAGGTTGAAGATACTGATGGATATCGGTACCTTCAATTCACTAGAAGACAAAGGAAATTCGAGCACAGAAGCGGCCCGAAGTAACTTTAGCTTCACTTAAGGTATCCGACTGGTTTAAAATCGCCGTTTTTGATGAAATTATCAAAAAAAATTATGACTTAATTCTGTAGACTGTTTAATCAGCTTTCTAAAACTGTCTCACTTTTTACTCTACGTGAATTACAGCTGTTTTATTACCAAACTGTACGCATTATTTTAAGTTGCATGAAAACTTTAAATGTGTTTTCTGAGAAATGATATTTTTGAGGAAAACTGTCGACCTTAACAATGATTTCTCAAAACGTTATTCAAGTATTGATATGAAATTTTCCGAGATTGTTTTCTGTAATATGCTTGGCGTTTTCCTCTAAAAACTAAGGTCAATTCTAAAATCAAGTAATATTTTTAAGTGTTTAAACATAAACGAAAAGCATTTTTTATGAAAAATTACCAGTTTAGTAACTATGTTCAGCTATATCTCAAAACTATTTTGAAGTACAAGAAAGATTTTAGAGCATAACACAGATAACTGTCATAAAAATGTACTCCTGCAAGGATTTATGTATATTTAGAATATGATTTTGACTATGGCTGTTAGCGTAAGGCAAATATTTTAGTCATTTTTCTTCAAATTTCTCAGTTTTAAAAAAATATATTATTTTGAAAGCTTAATTTTACAATATTTTCATAGTTATAAAACATATGCAGTTGAAAAATAACATTAAAAATATATATAAATTATTTCTCAAAAAAATGTCTCCGAACACAGTCGGATACCTTAACAGGCCTCATGACTGAAGATTGAAGATACTGATGGATATCGGCACCTTCAATTCACTAGAAGACAAAGGAAATTCGAGCACAGAAGCGGCCCGAAGTAACTTTAGCTTCACTTAACAGACCTCAGGACTGAAGACACTGATGGATATCGGTACCTTCAATTCACTAGAAGACAATGGAAATTCGAGCACAGAAGCGGCCCGAAGTAACTTTAGCAACCGGGCGAGGCAACAATTTGGCGCCCCTCCCAAAGTATTTCCGAATTCCGCCACTGTTTCGGCATCGACCGCAAAGGCTTGATATAAAGCAGGGCTTCATAAACTAAGGGCTACAACTCCGTTTAGGACAAAAAGTGAAATTTCGGGCCACCAAAACTTTATTAGTACAGATCTCTCTCTGATTCAATATTCTTAATGAATGGCGTGGCGCCGGGCACAGAGAAGGGGTATAGATACTCGGGCACCTCAGGGATTGCAAAATATTAGAGCACTTATTTCATTTTATTTAACTTCACTTTCCTTCCAGTGATTTGGTTGTGAAATTAAAAGCCAGTAAGAAGGTGAATCATAGTAAATGATTTATTGTTTTTTTATTGAATATCGAAAAAAGACAAAACAACAAAAATAGAAGCAATTTATTTGGTGTGCGCAAGTGCTGTATCATCCAAGAAAAATTGCGAAGTACAGAGATATAAATACGAAATAAGGGAAGATTTAAATGTGAAAGAGTTAAAAATACAAAAAAATACAAAAATCATAACAAACAACGGGAGGAATAAGAATCCGGTGGATGACGTCAACAGAGGCCATTCATCCATGCAGATTCTAAATCAGAATAGGTTTTCTGCAGAGGAAAAAGACTTTAAGGTCTAAATTTAATTTGAATTTTCCTCCAAGGCCTGAACCCATTCCGGAATAAATTGGGAAATCTTTGTGGATAAATGTTTTTCGTTCCAATTTATTCCGGAATGGGCTCAGGCCTTGGAGGAAAATTCAAATTAAATTTAGACCTTAAAGTCTTTTTCCTCTACAGAAAACCTATTCTGATTTAGAATCTGCATGGATGAATGGCCTCTGTTGACGTCATCCACCGGATTCTTATTCCTCCCGTTGTTTGTTATGATTTTTACATTTTTTGGATTTTTAACTCTTTCACAATTAAATCTTCTCTAATTTCGTATTTATATCTTTATTGTTTTTGAGATTTATAGGTCATCTAAGTTTGTCTTTTGTTGCATCTAGGATTAGTCATGTATTAAATATTCACCGATGATTGTTTAGGCTACGAATTTAGTATTTTAATTCTGCATATCTGACTTTTTCCTGGGAACCTTGTTTTATTGCAAGCCTTCATGCTTGGCAGTGAAAAAAAAAGAGAAATAGTAATAAACGTCTGTCTATTTCATAATGTCCCATGTTCACTCAACCGGTACGGAGGCTGGCATGACATCAGGTATGGGGACATGGGGCGGAGTTCTGTCTATTTCATATTAACCCCTAAAGGCCCAGTGTTGACTTTAAGCAACATACCCAATTTTGTCTTCTAAAATCTTGAGAAGAAGACTGAAGCTCTAATGCCTGTTGTTGCCAATACGAAACATACTGAAATTTTTATTAAATCAATTTACAACATATAGATGGCAACCTGAGTGCTGATGAGAAAATAAAAATAAATTGATGTTTTTCACGTGAGACTGCGGGATTTTTTTTTTTTT
>BGPR01030476.1:0-18640 GCA_013235015.1 Araneus ventricosus
GTAAGTGGGAGAGTGATGATGGAAATACATGTTGATGGCAACAAATTATCCAGAAGAGCAGAATTCAAGAAGTTCTACTAGAGAATCATGCAGCGCAAGTGGAGAAAATTTTGGAGTTTTGAAGATTTTACGTAGAACCCTGGAGTGATTTTATTTGGACAAACTTCGCGTCGACGTTGAAAAATATTGCAAGGAATGCCTAGCCTGAAGAGCTCGAAAAGGACAAAAAACAAAACTGGGTAATAGGGTGGATCGAAAAATCAAAGTTTGGATAAAATAATCGGCATAGGGTGCAAAAGTTGTCTTTTAAGTGTATTAGAATATATGCAAAATTTTTCAACTTTGTTTAATATCTTCCGGTGCCCCAAAACGCTTAAATATTTGCAAAAAAACATTTTTTATGCAAATTTCGAATTAAAAATCAAAAATTAAAAATGTGTTAAAGAAACGATTTTACAAGGAGAAACGTAGAGGAGAGGGCGAAGGAATGATAAAAATACCAACAAAAATTGGAAAATTATCGTACTGAAAAAATATCGTGTTTGTTCGATATCACATTTTGTAAGTGTACAAATTTCGATAAATGTAAATTTCAAGAAGACATGAACATTTCACTTGCTAAGTGATTGTTTATAAAAGATCGAATATTAGAAAGGAAAATGGTTATTGGAGAAGTGGAAGTAATTGCTAATGAAAAAAAGAGAAAAGGAAAAAAGAAAACAGATGGAAGACAAAAGAATAAAACGTAAAATGGTTAAAACTGATGCTGCTCATGCTCAATCAAAGGAGCTGCTTGAGCTCAACACTATGTCTTCGTCCTTGTATACAGATACGGATGTAATTACCTTGGAATATCAATCATAAAATCGTTTAGATTTCCTTACCTTAGCAATGGAATGTGATCGATACGGAGTTTCAGATAGAACAGCTACTTTATTTGCCAGTGCTGTTATACAAGACATTGGAATTGTACACGAAGGCGAGGCTTCGCATGTGGTAGATCGCAATAAAATTCGTAGACAGCGTAAAAAGCTTTAAAATGCAGTTGCAAAGTCTACTAAGTTAACAGTGTCTTTGTCTCTTTTAACCGGATTATATTTCGATGGGAGGAAAGACAGCACAAAAGTGCTAATTAAGAAGGACACAAGGTACTACCCAAAGACCACGAAAGAGGAGCATTACACTCTTGTAAATGAACCTACCTGCGTATATCGGACATGTTACTGCTGAAACAGGAGGAGCTAAAGCCATAAAAGAAGCAATACTCAATTTTTTGGAACACATAATATGCGATTAAATGGGCTAACAGTATTTGGAGGCAATGGAACAAATGTTAATACTGGGCACAAGGGAGGTATTATTCGCTTTATGGAACTTGCCTCAATAGACCATTACAATGGTGAATTTGTTTGCTTCAAACAAATGAGTTACCCCTCCGTCATCTTCTAAATTCTTTGGATGGGCAACAGCTGGTCCTAAAGAATTTTGTCGACCACTTCGTAAAGCAATCAAAACCTACGAGGAACTACCTGTAGCTCCTTTTTCTTCAATAAATGTGGAGAATATGCCACATAATATAGATAGAATGGTTCTCAGCAATGATCAGCAATATCTATATCTATATATATGGTATTTGCCTAGCGATATCATGTGGTGAATGTTATTCTGACCTGGCATTAAGAATGCCTGGTCCAGTTGTTCACTCAAGGTGGCTAACAATTGCAGGTAGAATTTTAAGGTTGTATGTGGTCACAGAAAAACTATCTCACAATCTTATTATTCTTGCAACATATATTATGAAGATATATGCAACCTGTATGGTTCCATGTCAAGACAAATCCCTCCATAACAGAAGGAGCGCTGCATATTTAGAGACTTATTTCATTTTTTAGATATTTGGAACCCAATTTAAGAAATATAGTACACACTTTTATTAAACGAAATAGCTTCTTTTGTCATCCAGAAAATTTGCTATTGTCAATTCTCACAAATAACAGAGAGAATATAAGGTCTTTAGCATTACGAAAACTAATTTGTGCTAGATATGAAAACAGAGGATTATCAGAATAAGAATTTTTCAAGTACCAAAAATAGATTTTAAAGCAAAGGATCTTTTTGCACCTATTAACTGGCAACGAGTTGGACATTTGAACCACCTCTTTTGATGAATGTGCCATTTAAATAAATAGAGTACATGGTAAAAGTTAGACAGAGGAATGGTCAAAATATCCATGCCATACCCAAGCTGTAGAAAGGTGTTTTCTCATAGTGTTTGAAGCGTCGGAAAGTGTATACGGAGAAGAGACGAGACACGGTTTCATATTGAATAGGATAAAATCAAGAAGTCTTATCAAGCATTATAATACAAAAAGGATTACATCCTTTAGAAATATGTAAATCTTCAAATTAATAGAATTAAAAAATCTATGATTAAGTTCACTTTTTATAAGTTATGTGATTTATTGCTTTGACTATTAAATTTATACTTCATGCATTATTATAAAATTATAATTATTTATAAGTTTACACTTTAATACTTGAATAATCTGCCAATTTTTCAAATATTTTTCATTAATTCACAATTTTTAATAGATATTTGTAAAAATGTCAATTTTTATCTTTTTGGGGGGCTTTCTGGCCACCAGAAGATATGAATGAACTTTAATAATAATAAAAAAACGCAAATTAATATACCCAAAAAAAACTTTCTTACCCGGCGCTAAAGGAAATTTTGAAAATATTTTTTTATAATTTTCCCCCAAAAAATGTCATTTTTAACTATTTTTGGAGCACTTGGGGCCCTGGAAGATATGAATGGATTTAAATAAAAAAAATATATGTAAACTAATATACCTAAGACACAACTTTTCCACCCCATGCCAAAAATAATTTCAAAACAAAACAAAAAAAATTGTAAATTTTCATAAAAAATTCAATTTTTAACTATTTTTGAGGCGCTTGGGGCACCGGAAGATATGAATGAATTTCAATAAAAAAAATTATATAAACTAATATACTTAAGACACAACTTTCCCGCCCCATGCCAAAAAGAATTTCAAAAAAACATTTTTTTCCTATACTTTTCGATCCACCCTACTGGGTAAGCCAGTGTCAGGATTCATTCAATACCAAGGAGAGCCGACCGGCCGAGAAGCATGCATTTCGAACGCCTGAGATTCCCTTATGACATTCTTTTTGGACGACCGGTTGATGCGTCTTCCTTTCCGAATGAAATCTTGAATAATTTGGAAACACGTTCAGAAAGAGTACAGACGTCTGCCAGTGAGAACGATTTAATCGAACGAGTTTAAATCATCTCTCTTTATTTGTTTTAAAGAATCAGACAAATTATGACACACATTTGCCACTCTTTCTCATGTCCTATTGGAACATGAAATGACTGGATTGACTTCAGCAGAAATGCTTTCCGGTCGAAAGTTGAGATTCACTTCTGATATCCTCTTTGAACGACCGAGTGAAACACCTTCCACGCCTAATGAATACATGAAAAATTTGGAGGCACGTTTGGAAAGCTTACAGACGTCTGCCAGAGAGCGAAAGAAGACTCATTACGACTCTTGAGCAACAGACGACCATTTTAAGGAGGGTGATCAATACTGGATGTGTAACCCGAAAGGAAGAAGTGATCTGATTCCGACGCTCGAACAAAGATAGGAAGGACCTTGTACTGTTGTCAAGAAACTGAGAGATACTGTCTACAGAGTAAAGAGGTAGTCCAACGCAAAACCAGAAGTTATGTAAGTTAATCAGCAAGCTCCATACAGGACTACTGATCATATTTGCATATAATGAAACTGCCGGGACGTCAATCTTTGAAGAAGAGAGCAGTGTTACGAACATGGAATGCCGTTTGCAGGTAAATTTAGTCTTATGTTTGTGAATAGAGTTTTAAAGTGGTAAGCATGGAATGAACGGCAGCGTCCAGGACTGGACCCCTGACCTTGGCGACGAACCTGGTGGCCATTTTGGCAAATTGGTGAAAAATTTGCCAAGAAATAGAAGATTACCAAAAATGTAATTATTTTCTCGATATCTCTATAAGGAAAGGAGATATACAGAATGTACTGGATGATTCCATGTGACATCGCGACCATTCGAACTAGAGTATATAAACGGAGGAAACTGAAAGGAGGAACGTCTTCGAAGTCCGATGAATGACTTTTGAGTTTCGTCTGCAGTGCGAGCTGTGAAGCTGGTGAGCTGAGCGCTATTGAAAGTGCTATTACTGTTATTATTAGTAAGTTGTCTGCGTTGCTAATCTGCATAAGACCTATTGTTCCTATTACCTGTCCTTCATATTCTCCAGAATATTTGTAAATAAATCGTCATTCTCCATTATCATGCTTCTTTGACAATTTTCAACGTACACTAACAGGACGAATTTCGTAACAATATATTGATGATTTGATAGTTTTCCTTAAAGAGTTAGACCTAAAGTCACAAAATCACTTCTATCCTTATCATTTTTTGAGAATATGATTTGAAGTCGAAGAGAGAGCGATTTTCGCTGATAACTACGTTTTGCTAGCAGAATAAATTATGAAATTAGAGTTCAAAAGTAATTGCTTTAAAATGGGACAAAATTATTATTTCTCAACAAACACTGACTGTTTTTTTGATTTAATTTTGTTCATAAACGTTAAAATTTCAACATTAATTAAAAGGCGATATTGTTTTCTTTAAAGTGCGAGTGATAAATTTAGTAAAAAGATGGAAAATGTTTCAAAATTTTTTTATAAAAAAGTTATTTTTTTCACAAATTATCATTGATTTATTGAATTAACAGAAAGAAGGGCGGTCTAGGAGATGCTATTAAAAATACGATGTTTTTTAAAACAGAGACAAAGATAATTATCTATTATTGTGCTATCTTTGCATGAAGCTTGTTTTGCAAATTTGCTGCAAATTTCATTTGCAAGGGAGGTGGCGCTATTTGTCACATCGAACTTGCAGCAAAAATGCATTGCAAGCGAGGTTGGCGCTAGTTGTCACAGCGAACTTGCTACAAGTTCGTTTCAAGTTTGACCCGTCAAATTTTGCCGTGACAAGGGAATATCTCATTAAGTGTTCTCTCTAACGGATTTAAGTGTTATAATCTAAGAATTAAGTGTTATAATCTAAGAATTAAGTGTTCTCTCCGAGCTGTTCCATGGAGCACGCTGAAAAAATTGCACTCATTCCAGAACATTTAGTATCAAAACATACCGTTTCTGATAAGCAGTTGAACGATCTAGATAAAAGTATGCTAAACATTTTAAATAGTTCGTTAGAGGAACATGAAAAAGTTAAGCAATATTATGCTTTGCTGCAAAAGAAAATGAATATAGAAGAATACAACTTACCTTGGAAGCCACCAGAGGAGCCTGCACCTTTGAATAATATCGAAGTTGAACCTATGCTACCAAGAAAAGAAGATTCCTACGGCCATGTTGTTTCAAATAGTGTTCCTCAAGGAATGAAAAATGAAGCTTCAAAGGCCCTGGATTTCATTAAAGAACATTCTAATATTTTAAAATGGAACGATAAAGGAGAAATTTTGATTGGAAATGAATTAATTCCCAAAACTAATATAGCTGATTTGTTTAACATTATATTTACTCACAACAAGAAAAAGACTAATGTAGCTGGTATTCAAGAATTTCTAGCAGTTCTAAACTTGATGAATATGCCTAAACACTATGTCAAAAATAACTATCTTACTGCAAAGAATGTAAAATCTAAAGCACAGTGGATGAAATATTAATAAAGAATTTAAATCAAATCACGTCTTTTCAATTGAGATAGAAATCACACAAATTAAAAACCAAACACATTTATTGAGAATATATATATATATAAAAGAAAGTTTGTAAAGTTTAAATAAAATAACGCTCGCTCACCTTCAGAACGATATTTGTCTAAAGGGTCAACCATCAAACATTAATGTCTCCTCTGAGAGGGGTGATCCCACACACAACCATTGCAATAAAACAAATTGTTCACCTGTGTCATAACTTCCTCGAATACAACCTTTAAGAATGTCTCTGAATGAAGCTCCGTCGACACCTTGTTACAGTTCCTCCTCACACTTTGGGGCAGGGCAACACACAATAGCGTATTCACCACACACTCTTTCACCTCAGAGCACTTTTCCATTAAGTAAGTCAATTGATCTCGTCTCATTTTAAAAAATTGAGGTTTCATTGTGAAACCCCCGCCACTCTTTTAATAAATTTGTTGGAGAATACATTCACCGTTTGATGAAAAGACGGCAAACTGATTGTTGCAGATGACTGTGCTCGTTGTATAAACCACATTGAAGTCATTCATCTTTCTGCAAAACTCATAAAAGGTGGGGAACGTCATTTCCGCAGCGGTGTTTCCTGACGCGTCGACAATCCTTACTCGCACCTTGTCATTGCGTTGATTTACGTTGACGGAGAGAAAGGGGTCTATGGGCCACTGCTGAACTATTTTCTGCTCAATGACACGTCGCATCTTGACCGGCACTTCGGATTGAGAATTCATGCTGGGTAGACAGGAGACGTCTTCACAAATCGGTAAAAGCAGTGGAAGCGGAATTGGCGTACCTTTGCAGGTTCGTTCTCAGATGCGAGTTGGAGTGATATGTGTTATCAATGATGACGTGGCGGTTGGTGAACTGTTATCAGCACTTTACTACGATTGGTGAGATTTTATCACACATTCTATGATTGCTTGATGAGTTATCATGCTTTTCACTGATTGGTTTATCGATTTGCAAAGACCACCCCTACTATCTTTAAATTTGGCTGCTCGTTCCTCTTTTTACTCAGTTAGTCAGTTTGTACTCACTACTTACTATAGATCAACAACGAGTTTCTTCTATGGATCAACGACGAGTTTCTTTTTCTTCTGTGGATAGTGATCAGGGAGAAGTAAGTAAAATTATTTTTGTTATTGCGATTCAATTGTAATACATAATAATGATATAATATTTATAATTATATTTATAATTGTTTTTCTTCATATTCGTTTCTTTAGTTTGATGATTTTGCTACCCCTGCATGCAACGACGCAATGAATGCTGCTGAATTGCAGTCAGAGTGGAAAATTGACACCCCAGTTTGGGACGAAGCGCCAAGCACTTCTTCCGGTCAACGTGGGCTAGCGTCTCCTGAGAAGCATGTAGATCAGGGACGAGTTTATTCTATGGACAGCGATCAGGGAGAAGTAAGTAAAATTCTTTTTGTTATTTCGATTCAATTGTAATACATAACTAGGGGGCTCTGCCCCCTTCTCGCTAAAGCTCGCCAACCCCCAGGAGGATTCCGCTGCAATCCTCCGCTGCACACCCCCGCTCGCTCCACTCACCGACACCAAAGAATCACGCGATTCTTTCCGGATCACTTTGTGAAAACAGCTCGCTTCACACGCTTGCAGTACAGTTATCCGTTTCTGATAGTATTAGGAAATTATAAGTACATTAATTAATAAAAGTAAATTTAAATTATTTGAAATTGCACGAACTCCTAAAATTAATTTTTCATCAGTTTCTATAATTAAAGTCTTCTGGTAGCATAGATACATATGTAAATATTAGAAAGAAATCTGAAAGGTAATATTTATAATACAAAGATGATTAAAAATCAAAATTATTTTCATCCATCAGAAATTTAAAACTTTTTGCATACACTTTTGAGTATTTATTCAAAAGTTTATTTCAACTTAACTTCATTCCACTAAAATTTTAAGATTAAAACTGATAAGATAGCCTTTTCAAAATCTTCAAAGTAAATTTTTAAAAATTGTTTTTTGCACCAAAATTTCAAATATGCCTTCTATACAATGGAATGTAATTCAGAAAAACTTTCCCACATGTATACATGCTTATTCGAACAATTATTTAGTCAAGAAAAATATAGTGTGTTTCTCAGTGCAGTCATTTCTGTTTTGAATCTCAGAAAATTCTTGACCGTCTCTTGTTGTAGAAACATTTAAAACATCTTGCAACCTTTTAGCTAAAAAAGGACAGTTTAAAGAAAATAGTGGCTTGAAACATGTTCATATTAACTATTCAAATTTAAGACCCATAGTAATTATTTAGTTTTAGTCTTTTAAAATAGATAAGATAGCTTTTTTTCAAAATTTACAAAATCGTTGCTTTTTGAACCAAAATTTTAAATATGCACTCTTTTTTATGAAATATTACACAGAAAAGCTTCCCCAACCATATACATGCTTATTCAAACTATTATTTAGTGAAGAAAGATATAGTGTTTTCCTCAATGTAGTCATTTGTGTCTTAAATCTCAGAAAATTCTTAATCGTGTCTTGTCGTAGAAACATGTAAACCATCTTGTAACCTTTTAGATAAAAAAGGACAGTTAATGAAATAGTGGCTTGAAACATACTCAAATTAACTATTCAAAATTAAAACCCATAATAATTATTTACTTTTAGCTTTTTAAAACAGATAAGATAGCTATTTTACAAAATTGTTGTTTTTTGAACCAAAATTTTAAATATGCACTCTTTTTTTATGAAATATTACACAGAAAAGCTTCCCCAACCATATACATTCTTATTCCAACTATTATTTAGTGAAGAAAGATATAGTGTTTTCCTCAATGTAGTCATTTGTGTCTTAAATCTCAGAAAATTCTTGATCGTGTCTTGTCGTAGAAACATGTAGACCATCTTGTAACCTTTTAGATAAAAAAGGACAGTTAATGAAATAGTGGCTTGAAACATACTCAAATTAACTATTCAAAATTAAAACCCATAATAATTATTTACTTTTAGCTTTTTAAAACAGATAAGATAGCTATTTTTCAAAATTTACAAAATTGTTGTTTTTTGAACCAAAATTTTAAATATGCACTCTTTTTTATGAAATATTACACAGAAAAGCTTCCCCAACCGTATACATGCTTATTCGAACTATTATTTAGTCAAGAAAGATATAGTGTTTTCCTCAATGTAGTCATTTGTGTCTTAAATCTCAGAAAATTCTTGATCGCCTCTTGTCGTAGAAAGATGTAAACCATCTTGTAACCTTTTAGCTGTAAAAGGACAGTTAACGAAATAGTGGCTTGAAACATACTCAAATTAACTATTCAAAATATAAACCCATAATAATTATTTACTTTTAGCTTTTTAAAACATATAAGATAGCTTTTTTTCAAAATTGTTGCTTTTTTAACCAAAATTTTAAATATGCACTCTTTTTTTATGAAATATTACACAGAAAAGCAAAAAGTATGCAACATTAACATTCACCATAAACAGCATGTGGTAATTCACTTCCTTCCGTACTTACACGGTGGCAAAAAAATCTAATCTCTCTATATATACACGTTGCAAACAGTATGCAACTTTAATCATTCTCCGAGAGTAGTGTGCAAGAGAACTTTTCTGAAATATAATTAGTTCTCTGGTCTTTATTCTGTAATTTTTATTTTTACACATAGTAAATAGTGCACACAATTAGTATCACAAAAAAACGCTCTGGCTCGCCTAAGCCTTTCTGGCCGATCTTCGCTGAAATCTTTCATCCAGAGATTGCCTTGCACGCTGCTCTCTTCTACGCAAATTATATTCAAAAAGTTCACAAAGAATTCATTTTCAATAAATAAATTCAAAAAAAAGTCGACGATTCGAAAAAAAAGTCATGTAATCCGTAAGCAAAAGCTTGGCGTCAGGGTTTAGATTGGTAAACAAACTGATCGTTGCCAACGGGGAGAAAAAAATAAAGTTCCTTTTTTTGCGCCACGCATAAGCGTTGTATATAATATAGATAATGATATAATTCTATTTATAATTCTTTTACTTCATATTCTTTTCTTTCGTTTTATGATTTTGCTACCCCTACATGCAATGAGGCAATGAATGCTGCTGAATTGCAGTGAGAGTGGAAAATTGACAACTCAGTTTGGGACGAAGCGCCAAGCACTTCTTCAGGTTATCGTTGACCAGCGTCTCCTGAGCGTAGTCAGCACTTTGTAAGTATACTTTTACTTTGGGGGTGGATATCTTTCCTATAAGCGGTGATGTGAAAACTGATTTTTTTCTTTTGTAGGTTTGTCCTACATGCTCAAAATCGTTCCCTTGGAAAAAATCTCTTGTCATGCATATGAAAATTCATACTGGTAAAAAGCTATTTACATATGAAATTTGCCAGATATCTTTTGGCCGAAATGATAGTTTAAAACGACATACGAAACCTCATGCTAGTGAAATTGAGGAAAATGAAAATTATTTAAAATGCGACATTTGTGACAAAACGTTCAGACTAAAAGATAATTTGAAAGATCATATGAAAACTCATTCCAAGGAAAATAATTTTAAGTGTAACATTTGCGATAGATCCTTCCAGCGAAAACACTGCTTTGCCATGCATATGCGAAAACATCAGGAGAAAAAGTACAATTGTGGAAAGTGTGACCTTCCTTTATATTCCTTCACCATCTAAATCAACATGTAAAAACCAGTCATCCTGAAATCAAATTGACAAGCGTGAAGAGAGGAACTGCTTCCACAACGGAGGGGAACTCGAAACGTGTTAGAAGGGATGGAGGAGCCCTTAATACTTTCACCTCCACCTTTTTCCAACCCACGGAGAACAGTAAGAAAGACTTTTTGTTATTCTTTGACGAAATCACCCCTCAATTGGAGGAGAAGACAGAAGAAGAAATTCGGGAGAAAGGGGCGGTCAAATGGTACGGGGTTGTTAAAGCCGTGTTTAAACGTGAAAGCGAAGATGGGGGAAAAGAAGAAAGAGTGACCCCTTACTTTAGAAGCAACGTTCAAATAGAACTAGTTGGCGACACAGTAGGGGATCACGTTCCAGCATCCTTTACCAATATATTAGAAGCTGTCGACGAATTTATCAGGCGCAGCTCAGGGTGGATTCTTGATAAAATTGTTCACTTTGAGCTGTGCGTCGCTAAATATCAACCGCCACGAGCCAGCAGTTATATCATCCTCCCCAAAAAGTTGGCAGATAAGAAGGCAGTCTTAAACATTCAGAATGAAGACCAGAAATGCCTTGTTTGGTGCTTGATCGCTCATAAGTAGAACATTCTAGCACATAATAGTTTTCGTGTATCACACTACACTCCCCACGAGCAGAAGATAAAACTAGACGGCGTGGAATGCCCCGTACCATTGAATAAAATTCCCATTGTAGAGCGACTCAACAATCTACGTATAAATGTGTTTGGTTACGAGGAGAATGAGGTGTTTCCACTTTATGTCTCCAAGCGTGTAGATGAAGAATGTGTCAACTTGCTGCTTATCGCTAACGAGGAAACGCAGCATTACTGCCTGGTAAGAAACATGTCTAGACTCCTTGGAGACCTGACAAAACATAAGACCAAACATCATTACTGTTATAGTTGCCTACATCGATTTGCCAAGGTCGAAATATTGAAAGAACATCTTCAATATTGTAGTGAATACTCTCCTCAACATATCAAGATGCCTGAGAAGGGGGAAAACTTTATCAAATTTCAGAACGTGCATTATCAACATCCTCTTCCCTATATCATTTATGCGGATTTTGAGTCGCTCATTGTGAAAGAGGTGCATACGTCTGGAAATACAGAGATCATAGCTCGACATGAAGCCTGTGGATATGCATACGCTCTAATTGGACCAGATGGAAGAAGTGTGAAGCCAATTTCGGTATACAGAGGGAAAAATGCTGTGAAACACTTTATGGAGGATATTTTGAAGGAGAAGGAGGAACTGGCGGCAAAATTAACATCTATTGTACCCATAAGTATGACTCCTCAGAATGAATTAGATTTCCGGTCAGCAACGCACTGTTCCATCTGTAAAAAGGCACTGAAGGGTGACAGAGTGAGGGACCATGACCATTAGACTGGAGGATATCGGGCAGCCCTTCACTCTAGCTGCAACCTTAAATTCAGACTGTCGAAGAAGATTCCTTTCGTATTTCATAATTTGAAGAATTATGACGGGCATCTGATAACGCAAGAAATCGGCAAGTTGAAGGATTATGAAATCTCAGTTGTTCCAACTACTATGGAAAAATATGTGACATTCTCTCTATCAAAGAGATACCATAAATTTAAAGTTCCCTAAATTTTGTTGACAGCTTTCAATTCCTTAGTACCTCATTAGAAAAACTAGTACAAAATTTAACTCCTGATAAATTTAATATTGTAAAAGAAAATTTCCCTCGTCATAATATTTCCTTACTACTGAGAAAGGGTGTTTATCCCTATGAATACATGGATTCACATCAAAAGTCTGACGAAGAAAGACTGCCATCTATCGACTCTTTTGAAAGTACCTTCACTGGCAGTGGCATCAGTGATGAGGATTATCGTCATGCCCAAACATTGTGGAATTATTTCAATTTGAAGAACATGGGCGAATTTCATGACCTCTATGTAAAATGTGATGTCCTTCAACTTGCCGATGTTTTCGAAAATTTTCGAAAACTCTGCCAGCATTATTATGGATTGGATTGTGGGCACCTCTTCACGGCACCCGGACTTGCATGGAAAAGCAGTTTGAAAATGACCGATCAGCCACTCGATTTGTTTACGGATATAAACATGCACATGTTTATTGAAAAAGGAATCCGAGGAGGAATATCTGTTATCACCAAACGATTTTCTCAAGTAAACAACAAGTACCTCCCCAACTTTGATGCAAGCAAGAGCAACATATCATTTACCTAGATTGCAACAATTTATACGGAGCCTCCATGGTCGAGTCGTTGCCCTATGGGGGATTTGAATGGATTTCAGCGGACGTGACACTCGACTGGATTCAGTCAATTCTCCAGGATAGCTCTGAGGACTATATTTTCGAAGTTGATTTGAAATATCCTGAAGAGCTTCACGATCTCCACAATGATTATCCCTTGGCTCCTGAGAAGATGGATATCAAGTTTGAAGATTTCTCTGAGTTCTCGAATTCAGTTTTAAATGGAATGAAGTATACACCGTCAACTAAACTAGTACCCAATTTGAAGGATAAGAAGAACTATATCACCTACTACAAAAATCCACAGTTTTATTTAAAACATGGCTTAAAATTGGAAAAAGTGCATAAAATTTTAAAATTTCAACAGAAACCTTGGCTCAAGAAATATATTATGTTCAATACTGAACAACGCAAAAATAGCAAGTCTGCCTTTGAGAAGGACTTCTTCAAACTTATGAACAACAGCGTATATGGAAAGACCATGGAGAACATCCGAAACCGTGTGGATGTGCAACTGGTAAATGACGAGAAGAAGGCCCAGAAGTTAGTTGCTGCCCCTACCTTCAAAAGATTTAAAATCTTTGATAATGAGTTGGTAGGGGTGGAACATGTTAAAAAGTGCTTGACTCTAGATAAGCCTATATACGTAGGTTTTGTTATTCTAGAGTTAAGTAAACTTATCATGTACAATTTTCATTATAACTTCTGAACTTCTCTTCACGGATACGGATTCACTGACTTGTGAGGTGGAAACTGAGGATATTTATGAGGACATGTCCCGCCATATGGACATATACGATACATCTGATTATCCCAGGTGATAAGGATGAATTGAGGCGGCAAGCTTTGCTTGTCGGGTGGTGGTGGGCTCAATTCAAAAATTAAATATTTTCTCTCAACTATTTCATTAAAAATAATTTTAGCATTTTATATGCTGATGAGAATGAATTGAGGCGGCACGCTTTGGTTGTTGGGTGGTGGTGGGCTCAATTCGAAAAAAAATTAAATATTTTTTCTTTCAACTAAGTCATTAAAAAAATTAATTTTATCATTTTATATGCTGATGAATTATGCATTAGAATTCTTAGCAATAGATTATAAGATTTAATTATGATTATCAAACACGGTTTTTATCTCTCCCTTTCAACTTGAGGGTTTCATCATCGAAAAGAGTCTTCATGCGACTGAAAAAGTAAGTTCATGAACATGATAAGTGATCTTTGATAAAGTTCTGTGAGAGAAATTTTCAAAGTTTAAAAAGTGCGGTAGAAAATAATTAATTCTTATCTAAACAAAAAAAAGCGTTTGGTAGCTTATGTTTAAAATCATGTTAAAATTATTTAATGTGCAAGTTTAAAACTATTATGTTTACATTTAAATGTTTTATTTTAATGCATGATAAATTATCATTGATAAAATTCTGTGTGAGAGAGATTATTAGTAAAAGGATGTTGAAAAAACCAAGTCCCTAAAAACATTTCCAAAATTTTTCAAAGTTCGAAAGGCAGATAGAAAAAATAATTAATTCCTTATCAGGAAGTGGTTGGTGGCTTGGGCTTAATCTTGTGAAAATTATTATATCTAATTTATAAGTATCAAATTATTATGTTTAGTTTTAATTGTTTTATTTTAATTAACGATAAGTTATAATTGATGCAAATCTGCGAGAGAGATTATTAGTAAAAGGATGTTGAAAACTCCTAAGTCCCTAAAATATTTGTAAAATTTTCAAAGTCCGAAAAAATAATTAATTTCTTAACTCAAGTCCTAATCTTGAATCGTTATCTTGAAAATTCCTTATCTGGAAAATTCCTTATCTGAGAAGTGATAGGGAAGTGAGGATGAGGGGAGAGGCCCCAAAGAACCACAGGAACCACCCGAATCCCTTGATGAGGGTGAACCCTCATTTTCTATCTACTATCTAGGTACCAATGCATGCAGTGTAACGTAAACTTATGCGTTACACCATGCTTCGAAAAATACCACACAGTTGAAAATTTTTAAAAATTCGGAAGTCTTTTCTTTAAAATTTTGAAAAAACGCATAATTTTTTTTGGTGCTCATAATTTTTTAAAATATTCATGAAATGATTAATTAGATACATTGTCTTTGAATATCCTTGTTCATATCGGAAATCTGTTTTACTTATATGTTTTAAGAAAATGAAATAATGGATCAAGTAACTCAAAATGACTGTCATGCAATAATTCTTTGCGTATCATCTAAAATAATCAGTGCTGTAATAGTTTTTTTCATGTACCATATTTTTATATTACTTGATATTTGCATATTTAGAATCAAAGTGTGCAACTTCATTGTCTTGTATATACAATTATGATAATAGTTTTATTAGTTTGTCATTCATTAGAAGTCTGATTATATAATATTGCATTACCTGATAATTTCACAAAGTATTTTGTATCAGTATTGCATTCAGTTATATTAGCATGTTATAATTTGCGTTAGATACTATTTTCAACATTAATAAATTTTGGTATAAATTTAAGATATATAAGTATCTTATCTCATTGCAGAATTATCTTAACGGCATTTTTCATATTTACATGTTTCAAGGAAATATACTCAACGTCCATGTACTCGAAGTCATTGTTGTAAAATAATCTTTTTATTCTTTTCTCTATTTAGCATCACAATATTACATTCAAAATATTTAAGTTAATTTAACGCGTTTGGTAACTTGCATTTATATTTTCCTTTACTCTAAAATCTGTATCATTTATCACGTTTTTTGCTGACATGTTTTTATATCTTTGTTAAAATAATTTCTTTAATAACTACAATAATTTTAAAAGTTTCATTGAAGAATTTAAATAAATATTTTATTTTCACTTCGAATATAAGGTTGGTCGGTTGGAGTTTATTGGCACTGAATCCAGAAGCGAATTTTGACAATATGATGCTCGAGGAGCAAAATTATTTTGAGGCCCATCCAAAAAAACCTCTATTGGAGACAGCTTTGAGGCGATTTAAATCAGTTGATTAAAATCACTGATTTAAATCAACTGATTTTTTTTAAAAATCACCGATTTAAATCACTTTATTTTAAATATCAAGTTAATCTGCTTTATTGAAATAAAATTGTTCATGTATCTTTAAACAGTGATTTTTAAACATTTTTAAATGTATATTTAAAGAAAGAATATATAAATCATAAAAAATATTTCAATGAATTGATGTAACTAGAGTACTTTCCATATCTTTATTTTTGAGAACACAAGCAAATAAGATTTTAAATAAAACTCTAATGAGCAACACAATAAAATGCAAAGTATGAGATGCTCCTTTTTTATAAAATAAATATTGTGAAAGGATCATGTTCACAAAGAAAGAACGTAAGAAAATGCATTGATTTTCATTTTAATATTGGAGAAAACTAAATAGTGTTGGGGAAAACAAAGTTTTTATATTGCAATAATGTTCAAATGCAAGATAATTAAGTAATACATACAAATGTTCTAAAAGAAATACAAACATCCACATAGCACGATTTAAACTATGATCTATAATTATAAAAGGCAATGTTTGTGTGCACGATGTCCAGACAAATCTATCGCACTTATAGTCATGAAATTTGGCACACAGTTGATGGTGACTCAATGCACCTCGAAGCCTTAAAAATTTAATCTAGAAAAATTTTTAATTAAAATTTTGTGTTGTTTTACTCTAATTTCGCAATAGCATGTTTTTGGATAATTGTACGAAAAAAATAGATTCACCATCAGAACGGGGAAGCGATTTCTGTTCTAATGAAGTTTGTTTCGTACGTCTAACGTAATTTACTGAATTTTGAGAAATTTTTCAAAAATAGTCACTTTTATGTTTCTTTTCCATTTGGATTTCTTAAAATTCTTGCTTTTAAATAAATATTAAATTTTATATATTGTAAATAACAAGAGCATAGAATGGTTCATGTGTAAATTATATTTAAAAAACACATTTTTGAGTCCAGGTTAGAAAAAGTTACTTCAGAAAATTTCAGTGACTTGTCACCTAGTTACTCGTTTCTTTTCTTTTTTATGCTTAGTAAGAAGTAGTCTATTCTAAAGGTCAAGGTGAAATAAACCCTAATCCAAATACTTAAAAGGGGAGAGGAGAAGAGTTAGCTATTTAGTTCTTGCAAGATTGCAACATTTCTAAGACATCCTTAGTCTATTGTCCAATAAAGGGTAGAGAAGGATAATTCTTATTTTTGAAAATGGGGGAACAGGATTTTCAGTCCTTTGGTGCAATTCATGTAAAAGAGAGCCTGCTTCTCACTTGTGCAAAATTTTCTTGACCAGAAGAGCTATATCTAAAAATTTTATATATTCTAACATACAATAATATATCTATAGTCAAGAAATGTAATTTTTATATTTTTCCTTAATAAAATTGTCTTATATTTTAAAAGTATATTATTCTTTATATTTAGTTCACAAATATTTTTTAAATAGTTGTTACTTGTTTGAAATAAATTTTTTAAAAAGAAAGTAGAGCTTAATGACTAGTATGTTGTTATATATATATAATTCTATGACTGTAGGCCTCATTGTCTAGAATACAGACATTAAATATATATATATATATATAGTTTTAAAATGTCATTAAAATAAAAAGAATCTTGATCTAAATAAAAAAATCCGATTTAAATCAAATAAATTGATTTTTTTGAAAAAAAATAAAAAAATCAACAACCCTGATTGGCGATAAAAATGTGCAACTTAAAATAACTTACTTATACTTCTAATTCTGGGTCTCTATGTGTATCTTCGTTATTCAATTTGGAGCTAATTCTTGTATTGTTGTTTGTCTGGTTTCTAACATTTATTTCACTCATTTTTACAAAGAATATGCTTTATTCTTGGCGAAGTATAAAAACTATGTCATTTTTCATAACGTTATATTTAGGGTTGTCATAATTTCCAGGTATTGATACGGGACGTGTAAGTGCTAAATAAATAAAGCATGAAAAAAGTGGGCAGGTAATGGTTTATTTTACTCTGATAAAAAAGCAATAAAGCCCAAACAATCTAATAAACTGAACACTTAGAATAATAAAAAAGATGCAGGGTAATCCTTTTTAGCCTAGTCTTATTTTAAAGTTGATTTTACTTTCTTAATTATATCATTTTCTTCTTCTGCATAATTATAAAATTGGGCGCAAATAATTTTTAAATTATAATGACAAATCAAAATTGCTTTAGTTGTCTCCGCTGACAACCAGTTTCTTTCGTTCGACCACTGAGTTGACATTAGGGAAAATATTCGCTCCAAAACAGCATTGTTGGCTTGTAAGGCAAATACGTTTCGCAGAGCTTTATAAGACATGATTTCTCATCAATATACATGATATCTGCAAAACACTTCAGCCATTTCTCTTGCATACTCAATTCCATAATTGCCTCGCAGTTTTGGTTGGTATCATTTTTCTCTAATTAATCTTTTAGACATACAAATTGGTTGAATAGAATCTCAGTGTTGCGAATATCCATGTTTCTTACCTATAAATATGCAATAGTACGTTCTATATCTTTCCAGAAAAGTTTAAGGAGAAAACGGGACAAATAGCAATATGTGACTGAGTAGGGAAATACTGTGACAGTCCAGTATACACGGAACGGTTGGCAACCCTAATTATATGTATATATAAACTAGATAAAGAAATTAAAATACCTTTGCATCCCTTTATCTTTTTTCATATTACTCCAAACAGAGCTGCTTTTCGTTTGATTTTAACATTTAAAAAGCAGTGATTTGTTTCGATTTTGCGTCTATCTAGATGGGTTGGACATAAGTGTCCAAACATTCACATTTTGTATTAAATAGGAAAAGAACTTCAAAATTGTTTTCAATAATTATTTTTTTAATTATCTTACGTTTAATAAAGGAAACTTATTCAGTTAAAGAGGAGAAATGA